>CM029770.1:25267852-25500352 GCA_017562165.1 Ectropis grisescens
GTTATAATCTTGCATCAATTCCAGACGGCTTCAGCACGTGAATATGTACATCAGGCGAGATCAATCAACATTCAGTCTACCTGCAAAATCTCCAGACCTATGTAGAATCAGTTAACTGCACTAGTTTGATAACTCATATTTATTTATAGTTTCATGACAAAAAGATTTATACTGAGATTTGATTTTGTTCGAGGTTGAGCACAAGCAATGTCTACCTATAAGAATTTTTCTTTTTAGACTAGAACAAATTGAATTTTCCCAAACGGAAATAATTTGTTAATTAAAAGTGAATAAAATTTTATAAAAAAATATGCTTTCTTTTTATGGCAATAAACATTTTACTATAGACAAGTTTTATGGATTACTTGATATTTATCTACATTTTTATTAGAATGTTGTTCAAAAAATCATGTACATGATGCAATGAATCTGCATTGAAATGTCGGAGACCCGTTCCGCTATTTAATCACGGTAAATATTCCGTGATTCATATAACTAGTAAACAATTACAAATGTCAAAAAATGTATGATTTTACAATAGAATAGAATTTGTTGAGTAAGAAACATTTATACACATTCCTTCTGCCGCAATCGAGTACAAATATCAGCGTTTGAACACAACAACCGTAAACCTTCAATATCCCATGTAAATCACGCCGCCCTTATTTGAATAACTGCACGGTATTCGCAGGGGCGATACTGTGAAAACGATGCAAAAATTCGTATTCGGTCGAAATGAAGGGACATTGAAACAGGGTTCTATTGCCAAGCGTTTATTGTGTGCCAAATAAAGAAAAGTGAACTTTTTTGGTGCAGTAAGGTTCTGTCTGAACTTAGAAATAGTTTTGGTAGATTTACTTCATTCTCAGCAACTCTCTCTAGTTTTTTTTTTCTGTGATGCCAGAGCATTGTTTTAACCATTAATATGATTACGAGTTATGAAAATTATTATAACTTTAAAAGTTTCAGTAGGCATGATGTGTTCATGATTTTTTTGTTTTTGTTGTTTCGTTTTTTTTTTTGTAGGTTACAATATTCTTATGATGTGTTCTTGTTAGAAAGATTTAGGTTAGATAAATAGTTAAGCTTCAAATACAGTATTAATATTGTATATTAATACATTTTTATTGAATTTTTAATCTTACGTATTGCAATTATTTGATTTCATACCTCGGTAAAAGCTTCGACAATAAAGGCTGATAACCTGAGATCTAGATGTAGCAGACATTAATTTATGAATATTATTCTATCTGTATTTTTGTTCGACCTCGCCAAAAGTCAGTTTCATCGCTATTTTCCCCTATTTCCACAAAAAACAATCATCCTCAGCAAAAAAACAACCCCATGCCGTTCCCATTACATCCCCAATAACCGTTACAAAAGTCTAGGCAACATCCTAGTTCTGTGTCGATAGCTGAAACGCGTCTGAAGCGGGCGGTGCGGGTGGTTTTTTTGGGCCACCCGTTGGGGGGTTGGGGGTTTTTGGGGGTCTGTGGGGTGTTGCTGCGCGACACATATAGAAGGCGGTCGATAACGAGGCTGCGCTGTGATGCGCTCACCGGTGCCGAGTCGAAAATTGGGAATTAATCTCGCTTCGATAGGTACAGGGAGTCTCTGGAGCGCGCTCTGTGTATAAAAGGGAAACTAGAGTCCTTTGTAGTAGGGAGTACGTGCTGTAGCGTTTATAGGTACTCTACTGCATTGTTCACGGTATACTATACATAGTTGTGTCCATACGTACCTAGTTAGATACTACACTCAGTAGCAGTTGGCGTTGCCGCTCTATGAGTGTTGACTCATAGAGTAGTAACTCACTAAGTCCAGTTGTATATATGTTTCAAGATGTACGAACGTGGTATGAATTTTTATATGAACTGACACTTACAATAAACCAAGTAAACTTACAACTTATAAGTAAAAATTAAGTAGTTACTACAAGTTAGTCGAAAGTTCTATTTTTCAAAACAAATATGACGAACGTACGTTCTAATTTAGTATAATTATTTTCAAAAATAATTTGTGAAATGACTACAACGATCTCAAACCCCATTTTGTAAAACGGTACCTAATTTAATACAAATGGCATGTATAGTTCTTTAATAATGTTCTATATACTATAAAACACAATAATGGATCGATGAAAAAACCGAATGCGTTAGTCATACCACATAAATAGAATCACATTTATCACATTAAAAACCGGTTAGGTATTTCAGAAATAGATACTAAATATGTTAGACAAAGCTATAACCTACATATATAAGTATAAATACTAAAATATATTGATACAACAACTTTCAAACTAGGAACGCAAAATTCAAGGCATGATGGCCATGTTGTTTCAAACTAGTTGTTGAATTGCGATAATTATGATATGATGAATGGGACAGCTACTATGTTGTTCATGGCACGTCGCTACGCTGTTAATAAAGGTCACTGTCCTAACTGGGACATACTGAAAATTAGAAGAAGCATGCTTTGTAGGTTTCGTCTTAAAATTTAAACGAATAAAAGCATTAAAGTTGATGTCGAGACCATCCATCTGAGGAGCCCATGCGGTAGTCCACATACATATAAGATATAGTAGTCGGTGAGTATACCTCTAATATGTAAAGGGGATATTTCCAATTATGCTTCAAGTTTTTTTTTTTTTTTTTTATAATAAAGATTGACGAAACGAGCAGGTCATGCGCCTGATGATAAGCAACATAACTTGCCACATAACAGCACAGTGACACACAGCTATTGGAACAGGAAGAGTCCAAATTATTACCAAGCACTGCACTGCGCTCATCACCCAGAGATCTTAGATGTTATATTTCTAAGCCCTGTAATTTCTCTGGAAACATTGCCCTTCAAACCGGAACACAGCAATGTTTTCACATTACTGCTTGGCGGTAGAATAACTGGCAACAGTGTGGTACTTCCCCAGGCGTACTCTGTGAAACGCTGAAATTGCCTAAAGTTTGGTAGGCAGAAAAGATCACGTTAGCCTTCCTGCTATAGGTCACCTAACATATTTTTTGTTTTAATATTTCGTAAAACTTTACATAAAGAATAAGTTGGTCTAAACTTATTGTAAAGGTAAATATACCTTATTTGTATAATATTTCTTATTTAAAGTTTTACGACATATTAAACAAACTTACTTTTTCCGCGTTCAAGCGGCATTACTGAAACTGGTGTACAAGGTTGATACGAATACCTACTGAAGTAAAAGTGGTTCACTTCAGATTTTTCCTGTAACGCTGTATTTAAAATTACATCAGAGACTCTAAAAATATATTTTATAACATATTTTGTAGTTGATATGTGTAGTTGAGAGACAACTAAGTAATTAAAGTCGAATCTAGATTTACTTTAACATTCTGGCACTGAACTAGAACGGAAGACGTATTTAGGCTTTCGATTTAGGCTTAATTATTATTCACCATCCCTTATCCTCATTTATTTAGGTCGGTACAACACGTCCGCTTCCTTCATTCATCTACATCATTCGTCATATTTTATCTAGGTTAACATATTTCTTAATCATGTCCCATTTTATTAGATAGATGGTGCTGCGTGTGTAACAGCCACCGATATTGGCCAAAGACCAATTCTTAGTCTCACCCGTATCTATTCTATAAGTATGTCAAAAGATTTTTATTTACATCAATTATAACTTACTCATACAAACATTTTTAATTTAAAACAAAAATCTTCGCGTTATACTATGAAAGTGTTGCCAGCATTCTGGCCACTTCTTTCTTCAACTAATTAAATAGAACTTTATGTCTGTTTTGTATGTTAATGTTGATGTTCTAATGTACTTGTGAATGAAAAATCCTTGTAAAAAGCAACTTTCAATAATTGATATCAAGAACACTACGACAAAAGCAAAAACTCAGATAGCAACGAGCTATAGGTTACAAACAACACGTGTCCAAGAAAGTTAAGTGGCCGTAGCAGGCCCGTATCACCGTATCAGGGTCAGAACGAGGATCGGATGCGGTCATGCGAAAAACAAGATCCTACAAGAAGTGGAAGGTCCAAGAAATCAAGCAGTAGATATAAAACCTACACCAACCGTAATAGTACATTCTTTAAAATTGCGGAAAACAATATTTTCATGTTGCATTTTATTATACATCTATAGCTTATTTGATTGTATGTTTTCAAGGATACTCTATCTCTGCGTAAGTATTGCTAGTTCATAAATTTTGTAGAACTCTTCGCTAGCCGAACATTTAGCAGACAGAAAGTCACCTGCCAAACGTAACTTTTATTATACAAAAGTGTCCTTTTTGAAATGACATTTAAAAGCCTAACGTGAGTTAATAAAGAGTTTTAGAGAAAACTATAACAGTAAACACTTTATCTGTGTTGTACACGTTTGATGATTTTATAGTAATAACATTTGACTTTTAATATTATTTAGTGTCGTGAAGACAGGTCAGCGCTTGACGACCAACAAGTCAAGTAATACTTACGTCAATAACAGGATAATGGTACGCATTAAATTGAATATGAAAAGTCCCATTCACTAACCTAGTTATGCATATTGACTGTCACCTAGAGCGGCATCTGTTTTCCTGTAATTGTGCTGAAAAAAATTCCCTTAATACTATAATTTCTGAGCAGTTCCAAATAGTTTTGCCTCTACAAAATTAAGACTACTTGAAATATTCAATAGTAGCAGTTAATTTAAGTAGTCGCCTTTTAAGCCGTATAATTTGGAATTAATTAATAAACGATATTAATATGACACTGATTTAAAATAATGTCTATCTTCGTACTTTGACCTGAACAAAAATTGTCAACTATGGTATAAGTGCCAACAAATTGGCTATTAAAAGATTGACAAGAATATTGATTTAGTAACCATAAACTTCTCGTTTTATTATAGCTAAGAATAAAAGCATCTTTAGACAAACTGGTATTTGGGAACCGGTTTCGAAGTCTTTCATCTCATATTATGACTGTGAAGACGAAAATAAATAACTTTGAATCGTTTTATGATGATTTAACAAACTCTGAAATAATATCAAGTCGTGAATTATCTCAATTCTGTCGATTTTGTTTGATAGTTAATATAGAGATGAGAATTCCGCAGTGTTACAATCACATAGTTGGTGATTTAATTTAAAATTAGTTATGATTGTGAATTAGTATTGAAAACATCAATTTCGTGACGTATACATAAATTAATCTTAATGTACTGAAGTGCTTGCACATTATTTAGAATTAAATTACACATTTCAAAGTTTGAGAACTTAATTTAAGTTACACATATTTTCGCTATTTATTATCTAGGTCAGCTTAAGCAAAGTACTTGAATAGTTCTTATTAACCACCACAAATAGTGATCGTGAGCCAGCTACCAACTAAAATTGTTTTCTGTCTCGGAGGCCTTTAACTATAAGCCTATTCGTGAAGCCTCCACAAGTGCAAACTTCCTTCCCCCTCCCAGGTCTCACGAAGCGACGGGAGGCTCTCACCCCCCTCTACCCCTCCTTCTTATAGCCCAAGGAAGGGAAACCCACTCCAAACGCACCCTTGCGTCTAGCACTTGTACTGAACGACCTCGAAAACTCGGGACCTCTGAAAACCTCGATGTTAAGAAACAGTTAACGAATGAGCTGCAATTAAACGCCATTGTGAGGTTTAAGGTCAGATTATTGTTAGCGGCCTGATGAATTTTTCTTGCCCTTTCATTTCACTGGAGTTGTTCAAAAAGTACGTAATTTCACATTGTGAGCTTGAATGTTTCTGCGGAGTTTTCCGCTTTGCTTCACAATTGAAAGGCAAACTTTGAAAGCACGTGAAGAGCTTCGCAGTTTTTGATTACCTACGTTATTAAGCGGAACAAAAAGTGGAGGATAAACGTATAAATGTATCGTTTAGTAATTGTTGCGCCTTTGTTTTTTTTTTTTCAAAAGGCGGATAAAAATAAATTCTTTATTTGATTTGTTTGTAATTTCCTTTTCGTTATTCTGTTTCTCTTCGCTATATTTATTATTTTTCGATACATATTAAGAATGTTAAAGCTTGAATGTTTAGATGTGTATTGCTCAATCACGCCGGAAGAACTTAACGGATCAGGCTACAATAAAATTGAAACTCAGATATATTTATTGTTTGTAAAAGCAGTGTTAGGTTTTTAACCTGAAAAAATGCAAACTTCCGGAGGAAAAAACCGTTTTCTAAATTTTTCACAGCTAAAGTAGTGTACGTAAGTACAATGTGATGTCATGCCCTCCAAAACACTTTTCTTTTTTTAAATTTACACTTAGTGCGCTAGCCAAAAAAACTAAAAGATAAAGCACAACTACTATAATATCTCTTAAAAAAGATTAAGTCCAATGTTTTGGTTTGTATCGGTCATCGCCACTCTGTCTTTTTAATTAAATTAAAGTATGAAATAAGTAATTATTTAAGCAAAATGTATAACATTTTTAGCATAAACAAATGTAATTGGATTAAAAACGTAGATACTTCATTAATTACAAAAATATAAATAAAACTCCTACATACATAAAATAATCCTATGTTATATTTCCTTGGTAATAGAAAAAGACGACAGACCATGGAAGCATTTACATGCTGTATCCATAACAGAAAACAATCATACAAATGTTGAAAAAAAAAACCTTTATCACAGTAAAGAAAGTAATGGACCATTTTGGCAATATAAGATCATAATATGGGCACGAACGCGTTGTGCTAGAACAAGGCGCGTCGTAAGAATAGTTTGACTGAGAGGACAACGAAAAAAATACATTAATCTGAAAATAAAAATTTACAATTCGTTTCCAAGTTGACAAATTCTCTAAACTATTTGTTCTGAGACTGAAATATACAGAAAATTAATTCTACTTTTGTCGTCAATAAATAATCTAACTGACATCATCATAAAAATACGGGAACTCACAAGTCTCAATCGCATCTTGTCCCTTTTAGTAGACACCACTTGGTAAGTTGAAAAATAAATCATTCTTAAATAAAACTAAAACTAACAAAAAACTTATACCGTTACATTGGACCAGGAAATCACGAGAGAATTATTGACAAAATACTAAACGCATACAATAAAACGACCTTAACTTTGACCATGAATGACAACTTCAAGTATCAAAACATAAACAGCTAAGTAATTAAACTAAAGGCTCAATTATATCCAAAAACCGTGTGAAATATGCAAATGCAATGGACAAAGTAAGTTTTCATGTGAAATATAATAAAATTGCGCAGTACGAAAAATAATACGATGATTATTCGAAAACGTGGTAAACAACATTGCGTAAGTTAATATTTTGGCGGCATTTTTATCTCTTATCTATAATATTTGTAAAATATGAATATTTATATTTGTTGAATATAAATGCACATCATAGAATGCAATCAAATGAAAAAACTTTATAAATGAACAAACAAGCGTCATTTGTTATTAAATTTACACAATGAATATAATTACAGTATACGCGTGTTTGGCGTAAAAAGTGACTATTTTATTGTTTGCTTTGAAATTAGAATTACGATATTGTAATTATCATGTTGATTTTATTTGCCATAAAATTCTATTCTCAAACTGTTTTGCTCATAATTTAATACAGATAAATGCATTTTTTATGTTTAAGCATTGCCTTTTTAGTGAACAGTTATTTCTTAATTGTCAATTTTATTCTAAGAAAAAGGAAAACAGTGATTAGAGATTTTCAAAAAAGCTTTTAACGATACAACTAAAACAAGTATTTAAAAAATCATTTGTGTTTCTAAGCTGTGTTTAAAAATCATTTGTGTTTCTAAGATGTATTGCGTAATTAAAAAGTTAATGGTTAAAGTAAATCTATTTAACGTTTGCTACAATTAAAACTATATTGTATATTAAATATTTATACCACGACTCGTGACCAAAAAGCTTTCGTTTATTTGGCTCTACGTCAGTGCCTTTCAGCATGATAATTTCAACAACATACCGGGCGCGTTTCCAACTGGTAGTAGGGTTTAACATTTTGGTCATCATAGACCTTTTCTATACTTTAATAAGTCAGTTAGTAACATAGTGCATTTTGATGTAATTGTTATTACAGCTCCTCTAAAAAAGCTTTGCATTTGTGTTGATACATATTGTTTTCTTTGAAATTGTTTATTTCATTATTAATAGAATTGAATTACTTAAGTTTCACCGAATGTTCTAAGAGAAACAAAAAGCGACCTAAATGACTCGACACTACAGTCTGATGCGTGAAAAACACGAAATTGCGTAAAACTGAGAAAAACAAACAGATTTTGAATGCGGAATTGATAAAAAATGCATTCGTCATTTGTTTTCAACGTAGTTTCAACGAAAAATAGATAACCTCGGGTTTATTGCATATGTACAATTTTATCTCGGTGGCACGTGTAAGATGGAATACGCGTATTTAGGTACATCGATGTATTTTGCATAGATACTGCGCTTCATTTTGTGGGGTGCTAGGACTCAGCCGGTTCGTTTTAGATTGTATTACTTTCTGTTTTTGTGTTATTATTTCATTTTGATTGTGATCTGTTTGTATCCTACTATTTATTATTAAACTACTGAAAACACTTAAATGAAGCTCTGTGCATTGATAGATTATAATCGGGAACGACACAAAATTACTTTTTATTTCGGGAAAATTGAAGAAACAGGAAAGACTATCGAGTACTACCAGTATTTACTAATAGTATCTAGAATACAAAAATATATTTATAATTAAATATAGTTGTAAAATGAGTAAAACGTGCCACTGATGTTAAGCTTGGCTATAACAGCGTAGTGCCCTGTAGTTATTTAAATAAGAAGTCTTCAAATCACTGCCTAATAGTGCACTGCACTTCTCAGACGAATGTCTCTTCAATTTTGCAGAAATATGCAGAAACCAAATGGACAAACTAAATCGAATAACGTAACGTAAATAATCGGACATCATTATAAATGTACGCAACGATAGTTAAGTTAAAATTATACAAATAAAATTTCAAAGTGCTAATTACTGGTATACGTTTTTTATCATTTGCATAGTAACAATTTTTATGATTTTATTTATGAATTAGTGTTCACGGTCAAGGGAAGGTTAAACTAGTTAAATCATTACGATACAATTTAAAATTAACTAAATTATAATTGTTCGTAGCTACATACATTCGTTAAATCAAATACAGAATTAAATAAATGATTTTTAAAACTTTTTTTTTTTGCTATCGGTGTTCTTCACTACAGTATTATTATGAATTATGGGACAATGACCGTGTTTGACTGTTACTGACTTACTCCATCGCAAAACCACGGTAATTATACTATATTGTTTTAATTACATTAAGGTCTGCGATAGGTCACCAACTGGCCGCAAATATAAAATTATGTATCGTAAAAATCAAAAAAGTAATACATATGGGACACCAATATTATACAGATATAATCTTCATTTAACATGAATCGGGTACATATTAATAAATACAGGAAAAACGTTAGTAATTCGACCTTGGAATGATATAAACATGTCAGTAAATTTAAAAAATAATTCAAAATCAACATCGGAATTTTCCCGTGACAAATAACCCAAAATAATCATTATGCTTGCCAAAAAAGATTACGTAAAGCCTCGAAATATGCATTCAATGAACCTCGATCCGTGATAACGAGTATCGCAAATATCATGAACAGTGAAAAACGTAGTGCCAAAATTATCAGTGGAGGGGTTCAACGACCTCTTTATCAATTTAGCAAGATTTGGCGGACATGCATGCATGCTACATTATATGCGCTGTGTGATAACTCGTGATACTGTAATACTTATGAAATAAATGTCTTCAAGGACGATTATTAAATGTTAAAACCCAGGAAGTTGGGAATTGGCGTATAACTTCCATATTTAAAAATACTACTTATAAATAATGTTGCCTCTGTCCGCTAGACATTTTCAAGTCTTACGCGAACCAAAAACTTGCCAAATTTACAAACTCAGTCAAGTCCGTTTTCAAATTTACAAGTTGTGTGACATACGAGTAAATTCCGGATTTTGTATATAGTTTTAAGTTTCTTTGATTTCGATTTGAAAACCTAAACTTGATTTGACTTTACTTGACTTGACTTTAACTACATTTTTCACAGCTGAATACGACGCTAAAACGGTCTAAACAGTATATTTATTCTTAAAATTATTATTAATGCTGATTCAACTCAAAAAAGAAAACATTAACGCCACCAGCGGCGCAATTGAGAACTAATTTTAAAAACTGAATGGGACTATTCATCTGACATTTTGAAAACGTATTTCAACGTTCAATTGAAACGTTTGAGCAGAAAAAATAAAAACAAAACAACAGGTAAAAATTGTTTGGTCTGTGCCATATAGAACACGCATGAATGATTTGCATGAAATTCATTTGTTTACGACCTTGTAGCTTATAAACTACATAGATATTTCCACGTAGATAATAATAATCATACATGCGAATATTTTTTGTTCAGTTTTACGCATTTTATTTCTAAAAGATAAATACTTGTGGCGCAAGAATAAAACTGTGTCTCGCTTATTTAATTTATTGTAAATTTACCACGTTTAAACGTGTAGAAGTAGATAACACTCGTTCATAAATATTTTTTACGCATATTAGATGTAAACTAGATGCCCGCCCCGGCTTCGCCCGTGGTATATTATATAGCACTCATCGGGATCCCGTACATATCCAACGGAGAAAGAATTACTGAAATCGGTTCACTCATTCCTGAGAATATCGATTTCAAACAAAAAACCTCTTCAGCAACCTGCTACGCCACCTGTCGGAAATTTGTCGTACCAACTCAGATTTAGAAAAAAAATTTAGCAAAGGTTTATATTCAAGGCACAGATTACTGAAATTCAATGACGCAATCTTTGACACATGCTGTCATGTGTCATGTCAAAGCACGAAACGTACGAAAACTCTCAAAAGGGGAATATTTTTACCCGATTTTGTTACATTCTTGTTTCATGTTCCGCTTCAATTAATAGTAGAGTTATTTTCTAGAGCCTAAAGCCTTCCTCGATAAATGGACTATCCAACAGAAAAATAATCTTTCAATTCGAACCAGTACTTCCCGATATCCTAGCGTTCAAGCAAACAAACAAACAAACTCTTCAGCTTTATAATATTAGTATAGATAAGAATATGGAACGTGGAACCAACTTAGCAACAAATTAGCTTCAGAAAAACGCTTTTACAATTTCATATAGAGCAAATAGTGCACCAAAGGTCTAGGATATGAAATTTAAAAGATATGTTTACACTGTAAGATTGTTCTGTGAGAGCTGTAAACTTTACAGCTCTCACAGAACAATCTTTCACAGTGAAATTGATTGTAAAAATTCGATCAAATTAATTCTCCTAATATTATAAGTGTGAAAACTTGAACATTCAGATGTTTCAGTACATGTTGCTCAATCAGATCAGAGCGACTAAACATAATGACTGAAAATTTTGAACAGAGATAGATTGCCTGGAATGTTTTGTAGAAAAGTTAATTCAGCTAATGTCACTAAAACATCTGGATTTGCCAATACTCATCGTTTTTGTCTTAGAAACGTAACATATCATAATATGAAAACTTTACCAATCAAGATACTGCTTCAATAGCACATAGACTACTAACCGTCCCGAAAAAAAAACCTGTGACTGTACTGAAAAGTACTACTTTCCAATAATTAGGTATTGTGTTATCAAGAGTTGAATACGTATGTCATAATGATATTATATCGATTAAAACCCGAAATAATATAATGAAAAATCGTATCGTCACCATTTGTACATTAAGAAAAGCTTTGAAAATCTGTTACTTGACGGGTATGTTTGTTCTACATTATAAACAATAATACTATTTTATTACTATTAATATTGGTTACAGTCTTAGCGTCTTCAAATCAACCCCTTTATCGCCTAACTAAATCGGCTTTGGCTATTTCCATCTCTATCATTTCAAATGAAAAGAAAAGAGCGAGATATATCAAAGCTAAGATATTTTTCTTTCGGCGATAGCCCCCGGGAGTGAATGCCAACGGCGGCGAGACGGATGCCAAGTGTGAAGTGTGTGAAATAGTTAAAATATAATTTTTGGTCACTGAGTAAGTTGTTGTAAGTTGACAAAGTCGCTCAGCGAGCTATGGAAAGCTTGGAGTTTCTCTGAGGGATTGCATCCGCAATGAAGTAATTCGTCAGAGAACTAAAGTCACTGACATAGCTCAGCGTATTAGCAGACTGAAGTGGCAATGGGCCGGTCACATCTGTCGCAGACCCGATAACCGTTGGGGTAAGCGGGTTCTGGAGTGGAGACCGCGAATCGGTAAACGTAGTGTAGGACGCCCTGAGACTAGATGGAGTGACGATATACGAAAGACAGCTGGTGGCGGTTGGAAGCGTAAGACCGAGGATCGGGCTGATTGGCGTATTATAGGAGAGGCCTATGTCCAGCAGTGGACGAACACGAGCTGATGATGATGATGATGATGAGTAAGTTGTACTCGTAAATACACTCACCTTCGCAGTAGAGTGTGACGTCAGCGAGGCTCTCGGAGTTCCAGAGGTTCGCGAACGAAGTGGCCAGGTTGGAGCCGAAGCTGTTCCACTTCAAGCAGTACTGCTGTTGCTGTGAATCCATGCCCGGGCCGCCTCGGATACCTGCCCTGTAACAAGCAAATTACACGTTACCATATCTGTTATATTATGCAATCAAATATATAATACACTAACTTACTAACAGTGGTTTTACATGTGATCGAATATATTTATTATACACTAGCAGCGGTTTTATCCGCGTAGTTCCAGTTTCCGTTAGTTTCTTGGGATAAAAAGTAGCCCGTGTGTTTTTCAACATTGTAATCTATTTATTTTCCAAATTGTAGCCCGACCCGTTCTGACGGTACGAAGTGAATAACCACCAAACTTCAAAACTTTGACATTTATAACATGAATAGGATTTTTAGGTTATATTTCTTCAATTTTATGCTCCCACTGCTGAGACTAATAAGCAAAGATTCAAAGCCATAATCTTCATTGCTGACCAAGACTCCGTGCGTGGAAAAAATACTGTTACAAATCTTTGAATGAACATAAAGTTATTCAGTATAATATAGTTTTATCATACCACAACATGGCTTTAGGATCAATCCAATCCGAATATCCGTGATCCAATGTCACAAATAAATATTTCCGTGATCATTTGTTGTATAAAATATGTAATAATACATATTATATTCATGGATGGTCTTAGTTTTAATATATATAAAACTTAATTTATTCCCACGGAAACATAATATCCGTGACATAGTCACAAAATAAACAAATATCCTTACAAGTAATTTAAAAATGTAACAATTTGGCAATAATTTGGCATCAACGTGCACCAGAATCAATAAAATACAAACCCTCATTGAAATTTCGATTGAACTAAATTCATTTTCAGTTTTATGAAACTTGAACCAAATACGACTGGGTAGCCGGACCGGCATCCAACCACCCACAGCTCGAAGGCTATTCCTATAATTTTATCGGCCCGGGCGGAAGGTCGGCCGAACCGCAAGGTCGGGTGAACAACCTACACTCCCGCAAACTTATTCCGTCAACCATAAAATCGTGTAACAAAACGGTACGGAAGAAAACTAAAGGAAATATGGGTGATTGTAAGAAAGTTACAGCGTCAACGGGGCGCAAAGTTAACTTTGTTATGTTGTATGCATGATCGATGCCTCCTGAGGCGGCGAGGATGATGAATTCGTAATGTTGGCGGACACTGGACAGCGTTCTCACAGCGTTTCAGGTGCGAGGCTGACGTCATTATTGATAGGGGCGGTTTGGGGGCTTGAAATTTTAAAGCGATCCCATTTAGGGGAAATCGATAACGAAATAAAAGACACTATTGAAATTTTAATGTAATGGACATTTGAAACGATTTGTATAAATACAAAATATGGAAATTTACAACCAAAATTTTAAACCTTATTTACATTAGAAACCAGAACTTATGCTTTGTATTAAAACTAAAGTTAAGGTAGATTCCATAAGTAAAAGGCTCTTTGTCAGAAATGAAAAACTTAAAATTTAAATTAGTGTAAATTATCCGAGTAAATGGCCAATATTTCGTTAAATGATGTAATACAACGCAAAAGATCAATTCATAAATATAATTTCTTTCTAAAATTTATCAAATTGAACTGTTAGGCAATAATAGAACACAATAATTAAATGACTTTACTGTAACTTAAACAACAATCGATCATTAGGTATATTTATGTAAAACCTAAAACCTGAAACAACTTAAGGTGAAATGTCATACATAGATGATTATAATTTAGAGTTTCTAGTAACTATTTGTGTTACCGTCAATACTAAACATGATTTAAGTTTAATTTTGTCTTTGAGTTTGAGTTTGATTCACAAACGTAAAAAGTCTCTAAACCGAATTTTGTTCAAAAATTTTTCAGTTTTCTGGCGTAAGACCAGAAAATGCTTGAAATACCAGCTTTTACAATTTTTCAGAAGTACAACAAATGAGAACTAGCAAATGCATGACACCAGGTGGCGCTGTCCATTGCAAATGCCGATCGATATTGACTGACCCGTTAACCTGTTTTCCCCTATGACACTACTCTAATAGAGTGGGCCTCCTTAATTGGCTGATGACCTATTGTATACCCTCTATTATAACATTAACGCAACAAACAATATTGTCAAACATGTTAATAGAGAGACTAGGAAATACGTAAACGTCCATCTTTTTACATAGGTAAGACGTAGCGGTAATGACGACAATGTCCATATTCATAACTGTGAGGTTGTAGGTTTAAGTCCCACCTTCAACTCGGAGGTTTTTTCCAAATACAGTTTTACAAATTTTTACTGAGCCAGGGCTTTAATGTTGAAAATGTTTAGTGAGTTCGTTGCAATTTAGTAAAAATAAAATTCTTCGAAAAACGTCTACTACAAAATATACTACTACTTCTGAGAAATCGATATTTATAATACGAAAAAATACGAAAATCAAAAAATAAGTTATCATTTTAATTGATATTAATTTAAACAATCTAATCTAGATACAATTATGAAATCACGTTCACTTACTTCTTCCTTTTCATTGTCAAGGCACTTTCGACCTTACGTAGTTTCGACGAATTCAGTTTAATGTTAAATAAAAATTTGCACTTTGTAACAGCGTAATAAAGAACACTTTTCTGTACAGTTGTTTAAAATGCAAACGGTGATGCCCGAAAGCCTCCCGTTTGGTGCACCGAGATCCAATGCCGTATCGATCGCTCCGTCGAGCCTAACTGTATATTTTTGCATGCATGCATGTACAGCCAGTATACCTAGACCTCTGCACGCACACATAGACTGTATCTGCAATGTGTGTTTGTACCTTGTATATTTCTAACTTTCCGTTAGAGTTTTAGTAACTAAATTACGACCGTTCTGCAAGATTGGATTAAATTATGCATAATCGCTACGAGTACGATGTTTAAGTTTCTTGTGAAGTTTAACTTTGTTTTCCTCACAGACTATTGGCACTGTGTTAACAACCGATCACCCGATTCTCAATACCATTTTTTTAAATAAATAAATGTGGTTGGACAATACACACATAATACCATCTGACCCAAACTAAGCAAAGCTTGTAATATGGCGGCCAGATAGCCGATATAATACTTATGTAGTTGTAAATAGTAGTAACAGTAGTGGCAGGACTCTTGGTAGAGTCTGTCTGGGGAAGTACCACACCTTTGCCAGTTATTCTACCGCCAAGCAGTAATGTGCAAACACTACTGTATTTCGGTTTGAAGGGCAATGTTTCCAAAGAAATTACAGGGCTTAGAAATATAACATTTTAGATCTCTGCGTGACGAAAGCAGTGCAGTACTAGATCATGATTTGGCTCTTCATGTTCCAAGAGCTGTTTGGCTTATTACACTTGATTTCAGTCAGTGATGTGTAACAGAATACTATACACATTCAGTAAGCTTGCATAAAAACTACAGAAGTGAGGATTCCTTGCTCCTAACTTACTTCTATATTTGCTTCTGAGTTCATTCGACTAAATTTAGCCAAGTTTAGTAAGCTTTTTAGGCAAATAAATTATTTTTGCTATCAAATACGTATTGAAAACTCACAAATCAAACAAAGAAACGCAAGCAACTCATAGGAGAAGTTCAACCGAAACTGGTTGTGCGTGCGCATATCAACCATTACATTTGGAGCTCTCGATTAGACTTCTCTACCTACAGTGATAGGTCGTGTTAAAGTGGTATTGAAATTTTGGACGACCCGATTCCGCTATGCAGTACGCAAGCGTATAACGATGCCCCGGGGGGTAACGGAGGGGCAAGGAGGGGGGGAGAAAGGGGGTTCTGAGGGGAAGTGCAACGAGTTGCGCAAAGCACCGGTCAATTGCAAGTGCGTACTAGAAAGTAACAGTTTCCTTTGTTTAGAAGTAGCTGCTATAAGAAGGTTTAAATAATGCATTGTGAACGCCGGCCAGTTCGTTAGATTCAGATAATTAATTGTGTACAATCACGTTGCGTTTTAAATATTACTAAACTTTTCTAGCACAATATATGTTAGATATATATTAAATATGATATAATGATATAATAGAATATTGAATAGGAGGTTAACAGCTCATTTCATTTCTCTGAGTAATTACATAATTTGTCGTAATATTTACTACAAATGAAAAGATCTTTTAAAATATTACCTTTATTGTTTTTTTGAAAACTTTTGTATAACGTGATATGAATATCGTGTATATGTTTTTTATTACATCTCTAGAAATTACAGGTTGCCTGCAAGTGCTAGACAATCAATCGTGAAATATTGAAAGCGAAGAAAACATAATAGCCGGTGACTACTTCAAAGAGAATTTAGTGATCAAAAAGAACTGTTTTGGGATAAAACTACACTTTTTTATAAAACAGATCGATCAATCCCTTCAGAATAAGCAGCGAAAGCAAAAAAACTTTTATATTTTAGTACAATGGAATTTATGTCTTATATAAATCTAAAAATACATGAAATGAAAATAGGATTTTCTCAATAAAAGACAATATGGACTTTCGTTTAATATTTTTGATTTTTACAAAACTGCAAATGATATAGTAAAAAATCAGTTGTAAAAAAACTTCCCGAAATCTACATTTAACTTTACGCACGCCTCACGCTTCGAACAAAAGCTTGCATCGACCGCTTTTCCATGGCGCACCTACCTATAGATTCACTGCACTCTATATTAAACCCCCTCCACACCCTTTCCACCCCCTCCCGGGCTTTGAATATACCTGTATCAAGATATAAAGTAGATATAGGTGGATAGGATAGCTAGGGATATAAAGATTGAAACAATTCGGTATGGGTAGTGCTTTGAACAATGGGCATGTTTGTATGGTATGGGTTTTGATACAAATGATGCCTAACTTTGTCCGTTATGTGCCTAATATATAGACACAGACACATGTATAAGTTTGTGATCCGAAACTGATTAACTCTTAGAAAAGAAGAAAAACATCTTTTAATGGCATACTGTTATTATATCTGTATATGAAGGGCATGTAACAAATCATATTCATCGTCGCTTACCATCAGGTCAGTTGTGGTCAAACGCGAACCTATTTCAACTTCATTTCTGAGATTCATCATCTGCCTACATTTTGACCATTTCTGTTTACATTGTCTTTGGTTCCATCAAACTTAAATAATTAAGCCTATCGTAATAATTTAATGTAACTATGGAATTTTAAAGTCAACATGATTTTTCTGAATAAAAAATGTGAAGGCAAAACAGTCTATATATGAAATTTACAAAAAATAACGAAGAATCATGAAAAGTGATGTTAAGTAGGCTAATTGGCATATTTATAAAACATTGTTTAAGTTTTTATGTGCAACATTAGCTATTCCAGTACTGAAAAAAGATATATCTAATGCGCTCCGTTTTTTAATTCTGTTAAAACCTGGGTATGAGTTCATAATGGCAACCAGAACATAAACACTGACATACCTATTAAGTTCGTATAGTTATTTATACCACAACAAACTATCACAACGATACATTTTTGTTTCAGCTGTAATTGTAGATTATTTCTACAATATTACTACTTGTATTCCTTTGTTCCTCGAAGTCGCAATTTGATGCTCAGATCATTGTCATCCATAACTAGGTCAACTCGAAATGCATTCTGCTCCACTACTCAAATCTCTCTTTCATCCCTCTCGCTCCCACTGCCTTCTAATCTACGAGTTAGAAAGAGAGGCCAGAAAATGATTATGTCGCACGCATGTTGCGGTTACGTAGAAAGGTGCGCCGAATGCGGTTATGGTTGTGCTTGTAAAATTTAGCTATCGATTTCTTTTTGAGTAAAACTAGTTTTGAATCTAAGAGAGAAAAAGTAAATTTTATGAGATTCAAGCAATTAAGATTTTATAACTATGGAAGTTCACAAACAGGTTTTTTTTTGTATCAGATGTTTTTGCACTAAATTTATGTTAATAGAGCTAGCTTTGTATAAGGCAAATAGTCAATTATAATTCAATTTTGTTTGTCGTTTAATAGATCTGTTTCTTAGTTTTTATTGTTACGTATTATGGGAGAGGCCTTAGTCCAGCTGTGGGCAAACACCGGCTGATGAAAATAGCTAGGTATGGCAGTCTAGAGAAGTTAAGTATATAAGTATAATATATGTAAGTCATCGGAAAAAGTCACGCTTCTGCATCTGCTTTCGTTTTTTAATTATTTTATTTATTTGCGGAGTCATCTATGAAATGAAAAGATTTATTCTCATCTCTACATCTATCATCATCTATGACATTCGTGCAATTCAAATATTGATGTTCCGTATATTTATTATCAACTTGATATTTCACTTTTTAGTAAAAACTAGGCTAATAAAATTAATGGTCCTATTTTAAATAATTTAAACGGCCCATGTAAAATCTTTTTGTTATTAATTGTTAGTAAATGGAAATTAAATGTCACTGTACGTGTTTTATCGCGAAACATAAATAAATTTGTTAATTTGAAAGTTTTTGTATAAATTGTACCATTTACTACAGCTATATAATATTCAATTTCTCTTTGTTATTATTGGTGTCCTTCTTAATTATATCACTCGTATTTAAATGTGTGCCAATTTTAAACTCTATTTGCAGATTTGGAATTATTAGTGTGTGTGTAGTAATAATCATTTATGGCCTCAGATATACCAGAAGTTATTGAATAATATTCAATTAGTATTCTTAACATTCTTAGATTATGCATCAATAAACATTTTATTAATAACTTTTTGCATATTTTTCTCCAATAACTGGGCTGAAACGATTATCAAGTGTGAAATATATTTATAAAATCTATTAGACTAAGTGTTATAATACATATAAATGTGTACAAATGAAAAATACTAACTTTTTTGTAATTTTAGAGTATAATAAGCGTGTAGTTATAGTATATGTAGTTTATTTATAAGTATAAGTCTACTACCGTACGTCACGAATTCACGATGCGCTCTGCCGCGACGCAAGTTGCGCAAGAGCATGTGGAAATGCGCACGCATTGTGAACCGGTTCGTTCTCGTATGCTTATCAGATGCATTCCTACTGGCAAACTGATAGGTGCTCAAGCCAAATAAAAAAATAAATAGGAACAATACAAAACGGTTTATATTTTACAATCTTATAAGACGAAAACGCAAACTGCTCGTGTATTTATCGTAGCTGCACCGTAGCAAATAAATTTGCAATGCTACGCAAAATTGCATTGCAGAAACTGCATTGTCTACAAATTGCTACGAAGTGCTACAAGATGCTACGAGCTACGTTGCGAATTATTGCAAATTTTAATTATGCTATGTACTTCTTTGACATTTTTGCAAACAAAATTTTTCACAAGAATTAATTAATTTTAAATAGTGCACTGTCATCACAAGCAATCGAAGAAAGAGATAGAAAAGCATTATCTTACTCATAAAACCAGGCCAATGCACATTTTATGGTTAGGTAAGAGTAACATTCACAAACGCATGACGACTTACTATGCTGTACCTGTAAGCTGCTGTTTAGAGAAAGATTCCCATCGAAAACAAATATTTATTTTGTTTAATAAATATGGATATTTATTCGGTTTCTGGATAAATAATTATATGTTATCATAAGTACGAGTACATACACACATTTAAAATGAAATATCTTTATCTCTTTAATGATAATTTTGTGCATGGTATAGTTACTTTGTGGCTCTATAAAGTTTTGTAAAAATATATACACCAATAACAAAGCAAAACGCGTTTGCGAACCCTGAATTTCGACGACGGGAACTGCATAAAATCTATTCATTATGCAGATAACTAGGCTTATACGCTATACGTACTTATAGAATAAAACATGCGTGTAGTTTGCATTGCAAACAAAGAGGAACTTTCTATTGCATTGCGTTTCTGGGACACCGAAACTCGACGGGCTTGCCTGCGTACGCCATGGAACTACTACTATTCACTCACGTATTCTGCGGCATTTATGTACTCGTAATAATAGTGTTAGAATTATTATTATTTTTTGTTTTTTATTATTGTTAAAACCATATCTCTTGTTTATTTGAATTTATCTCAGTAAAAACTTATCTATCGAATTTTATAATGTTAGCTCACAATTTTAATATTTCATCTATGTACAGATTACATCAACAAGAGGAATGAAAATGCAAGATGAATGACACAAGAGCGGGAAAAGTTCAATACTTAAAAGGTATTGAATTTTACACCAATTACGAGACTTTTCTTACCGTAAAGTTAATTATGAAGTTCTGTAAACCTTTCTATGGTTCTATTTTGTTGTAATCTAGAGCTGTGTTCATCCTGGTTCATTATGTAAAATATAATATTACTACACAACGTCCACTAAACAAATATCGTCGAATGACCTAATTTGTATTATTGCTCATAAAATATACCCTATGACTGAAAAATATATAATTAAAATGCTACATGATGCGGTGTATTGTATCAGTAAAACGGTAGTAACGATTAATTTCACACGAAAAACCACAATTCAAAAATTTGTTTCATTTCTCCATAGTTTTAGAATAAATTTGCTGAGATATCGTGTATATCGTATATCGTATTAACAGCCATATGAAAAGTAAAAATCATAATTTACTAGTTCAGTCTTCAAAATACGTTTATTTCAACGAAACGCTCAGATATCTGTAATAAGATAAAAATATTTTGTAATACATTTTTCAGGAATATTTTTTTAGGTTAGGTTTTTTCTTTGAAATTACATAATACCTAAAGACCACGCGATGAAACAAAATAAGTATTACGACCACCTAAACGAATTAACAAAAACGGCTATGTAGTTATTTATACGCTGTAATAAGATATCAAGCATCTCTATTTTTGTAATCCACATTTTTCAGGCTGCAATATTTTTTGGGCAGGTTACGTTTTTACTCTTTTCTCTCTCTGAAATTATTTTTCGTCTCTCTCTTATCATACTATGTATAACTACGTAATAACTATTTAAACTATATAACGTAGCATAGTAACAAAGTTGCAAGGTTTGTTGCAGTCTAACGACGCAAGAACTTAACGTTGTATATCATTAATCATGAGAGATTAACTGATAAATCAAGCCTATCGCCATTTAGGCTTTATAGAGATGAAATAAATGTGTATAGGTAATTGAATTTTGGGCTGGCGCGCTAATTTTGTGTATGAAAGTTGCTGGATATTGCCAAAAGGCTGTATTTTATATCACGTTATGATTATTATTTCATTCTTCACTTCATTCACTTTGAAATTTTAGGCATAACTAGCACTCTTGCAGTTTTACTCTCATAGATCCTATTCCCGTAATTTTAGCATGCGAAGCCACCGTTGAGAGTAGATTTGACTCTCTCCTTGTGAGACAATGCCTCGATTACCCATAATCACTAGTAAGGTATAACAGTATTACCACAGTATTAGTATGATTAAGCCTTTAACTTATACAATCAATGTCCCCAATTAAAATCAAATAATAATTCAAAAAACTTATACAACAATTTATTACTGTGACTGGTATCCGGAGCAAAGGTTTTTGCTTGAAAAGCAAAAAAAACATACGTGCATACTTTCGAAATTATGAGTAGGGTGTTATTCTTTTAATGACAATGACATATTTTAAGATTAAGTAAGAAAAATTCAAATACGGATAACCACAAAAAACAACCTAATAGGAAAATACAAAATGTTCATTCAAAAAATAATGAACAATAAATTTTATTATAGAAAATAAGAACTATAGCTACAACATTTTATTTCATAAGAAAAGTGTTTATGGAAACACTTTATATTATTAAGCAAACTAAGTCATAAGAAAATTACTCATTAGCCTAGACTTTCCCAATTAAGCTAGATTGTAATCAATATATTAGTCACCAAGTTGGTTGGTGAATAAATATTAAATAAAAAAAAAAAATGTTAAAATTTCCAGTTGAAGTCATGCAGTCGTTTCATGGTTGATATTCCAAAGTCGCGAACGAAGAGATTTGACTCCACGTATGTAATAAGAACGTTTAGGTTGTGTAATGCGTTGCCAGAGTGAGTTTTCCCCGATGGTTACAATCTTGGTGTCTCCAAATCGGGAGGGAATCTGTTTTTTTCTAGGCACGCTCCATCGTAACTTCATCGTCGCTTAATATCAAACGAGATGGTGGTAAAGTGGGTGTTTTATTATAAATAATTTAAACAGTTTTCATTTTAACCTGGAATATTTATTAGTACACAGCAAGAAGTCGACCGAGTACAAGGGGTTACTATTTAAAAAATTGCATATTACATTGCTATACAATCGAAATGTTGCTATCGACCCATATTTTTTACCACCTCCACACTATGCCTCTACGCTTACAAGTTGCGCTTACTATTGTTGGAAAAACTTGTGATTATAAAACTATTTTATTTTTCGCATCTCCCTAATTTGAAACGTGTAAAAAATAGTTTAATAACATTTCAGCTGCATTACACTGACGTTTTGCTGTTTTAGGTCAAGGTTGTTAAATTTTCCTCTGTATAAAAAATAACATGTTGGACACTACATTACAGAAACATAACATAGATATTTCGACGTGACAATTTTCTCTCTGTATAGTTTGGTTAGCGTTTTCAAATTTTACTTTATTTACTTCAATCTTGTTTACAGTAGTACTTTTGTAAAATTTAGGTTAAAGACTGTTAACTGTTTGACACATATACTTTCTTCAAGCTATCATTACGAAAACAAACACAACATATTAATGTACGATAACAGCCACTGGCAAACGTTCACAAGTAGCAATCAAATTCAATGCAAACCAGAAAACATTACAATAAATCACAATTTTATAAGCAAATAACTCCAAATACGTCAGTTGGAATTACCACCAAGTATCCATGGCTAACTAGATATCATAAAACACTTCTTGGCCATTAAAACTCTGTGGCACCTGCTTTATTCTTTATTGCCTCACCGGTAATAAATGCACTACCAGTGAAATAGGTCAAAATAATAAAACTGGGTTTTAATATTATGGTAAAATTGTAACAGTACTTTTAGTGACAATAAAGTTTTGTAATTATGTAGGTTGAATGAGCTTAATTAAAATTGAGACACTTTTGTCATAGGTTACTAAAGAACATGTTTTACCAGTCTTTAAAGTAGAGCATATAGTCAAAGATCCATAATCTTTGCGGCTTTTGCGAAGCGACTGTTTTTTTGGTTGTCAAGAAAGCGTCGCTTTTTGCAATGTAGGTTTACATTTGACCCCAAAATTTCCTGATGTTAAGCAAAATGACGGCCTACAATGTTATTGTTACTAACTCTTGATATAAACGCACTGATTGTAGGTACTTATCTCGAAACATACAACTCAGGCAGATATTTCACATATGCCAAATTAAATTATGTCACTGGAGATTACTAAAATTCGAACAAAACACAATTTAAACCTGTTACATTTTTGTAGACAGTATAATATTATTCAGTTTTGCAAATTCTAATCTAGTTTATTAATATGATGGTGTTATAACATACATTATATTCTATAAATAGAGATATAATTATTTTTGTAGGTGTAAACTGAAACAATACAAAAATATGTAAAACTACAAAATAAAAATGATATTATATTGACAAAAATATGTGCGTAAAAAAGAAGAAGGACACATCTGATAGAATTACAGAAATATGGATGCTTATATAGTGATGATGATTATATATTTATTTAATACGAGTATATTTATGTCATTTTCTGAATAGGTTTATTGAACGACTACGTTGCCACTATATGACCTTTACAGATCACGTAAAGCTTAGCCTAAATTTCTATGCATTTCTCCTCTATTATTCAAACCAACCAAACAATAGTACATGCGCGCACGCACCGACGGTGCGTGCATTATGCCTTTCACTCATGCAGCATGAAAGCGCTTTGTCTTACTTTTAGGGTTGCCACTTGAAATAGTTGTTAAAAAACTGGCTAAAATTTATAGAACACTTTGAATAACTAGCAATCGTTTTATACCTTCAAAAATTTCTAGGAAAGTGCTGGGAAAATAATAATAGACTTTATGTATTTACCAACAAAGTACTTTTATTCGAAGCACTAGCACTACCTGAAGGTTTACCCGCGTAGTACCAGTTCTCGTTATTTTTCCGAGATTTGTTCTTCTGGACTACGAGTACTAGTATGACTGTGTTTGAAACTGTGTTTCAAATTTCAATCTGAGCCGTTACGACATGGTTAATCAACAAACATCCAGACATTCACATTTATAACAAAAAACAAAAATGATGCATTTTTTTTAAATGTAGGATTTAAAACAGAAATCGTGGAACAAGAAGTCATTTGAAACGATAACGTTGTATATAATTGGGTGATTTGAAAAACAGAGTGATGATTTTATAAATGACACTGATTATAGACTTTGTACTGCTCTAGAATCAAATTAGTGATACGCATAACTAATTACGTGTTTTAGTAAATGTAAAAACTTGTTTTCAAATATGATCTAGATTTGAGTACCTGTCTTGTCACTGCCGTATTCAAAAATGTTGACTATTGTAGTACTGTAGTAATCTTATTATAAATAAATTAAAAAGTAATGTCGTTATAAGATGAGTACAGTGAAATCGACATTAAATTTTTGGCGTTTATGAGGTCAAATCAAAGCAAACTCGATGATTAAGTCGTGTTTTGTGAGCGTAAGTCATTGCGTTGATTAGTTTTTCTAAATTATAATGTTTTTTTCCATATTTTAAGAATTCATTTTGACAACTATTAAAGATTAAGGTTTAAAAAAACTGTTAGCAGCCCTATCGTCTCTTATATAACGGATCATGGTCTCTCATTAAGTAATTAGCTTTTACGAGATATCTCCACTCTGTTTCGTGTGTACATCTTTTGTCTCGCCGCTTTTGAGGTTTCCAAACACCTTGTACTTTTCAATTGACAAGTGGATATATGTATAAACTATTTATTTCCGTTTTCTACGCTTCTTTTACTTATCAAGAAATTTTGTCTCTCGAAAAGTTTATTAAAATATATATATTTATATATTATTTATAAATTTATTATTTATGTATTATAATTATATAAATAAATCTTGGTGGACAATTCGCACACAACACCATCTGACCCCAAACTAAGCAAAGCTTGTGTGATGGCAGCCAGATAGCTGATATAATACTTATTTAGTTTTAAATACATACTTATTATACACCTAGACACAGTGCAAACATTTGAATTCATCACACAAATATTTGCACTGGGTGGGGATCGAACCGGCTTCGCAGGCAGAGCTACTATCAACTAAGCCACTAGACACTATATTATTTATATATTTTAAGTCATTCTTGGATAAAACTATTGTCGTATTATAAAACGACAGTTTTATAAAATGCTTAATACTGTGTATTGGAGTTTTCAACGTCGCAAAAAATATAAAAATTTGTGCCGTTTTGGCTGTACTAAAAATATATTAGTCTCATGTAAAACTTGATGAGTTAATATATTTATTTGTAAGTCATTAGATAAATTAAAAATCACTACCAGAAAACTCAAAATTGTTAAATTGTTGATAAATATTTCTTAAAGGCTATTCTGGAAGCATTTAGAAGCTCATATATCTGTATCATAACTCGTACCGATACTTTTCATTAAGTAGGAGTTAACTCTTAAATATTGATTCAATTCATCAAATCCAAAGTAGGTAAATCTAATCCATTTTATGATACAATTAGTGTAAATAAGTGAGTTATTAATCTTTTGATCTGATTCATATTCTCGGCCCCCATAATTATTTTGCCTCATAAAATTAAATTGCTAAAATATGCCTACGGCTATGCAAGCTTGTATTACAGTGCTATAAATGTAAATATCTACGTCGCTTACCATCTCGCAAGTTAAACTATATGCGACAAACTTTAATTTGAAAAACCATTTAATTGTACAAAATTTACAAAAAAAAATTGACAGCTAACAATCCATCTTAATTCCAAGGTTTAAATTATCTTATACTTACTCTCAACAATTTAACTTCTCTTCTCTCGCCTTAGATTATGTATTTTCAATTAATCAATAAAATATTTTAGTTGCAGTTTATGTCAATCCTAGTAGTATTATAAACGTCAACGTATGAATAACTTGATGTTTCTTGCTCAGTCACGTCGTAACGTATGAACGGATTGAGCTGAAATTGGGAATACAGGTAGATTATAGTCTGGAAGAACAAACAAATTCTTTATCCCGGCGAAATAACGGGAACGGGAACTACGCGAGTAACACCGCGGGGCACTGCTAGCATTCAATTCTAGTGGTTCTTCAGCCGCGAGAACCTTTAATTTCACAACCTTAAAGTTATGCGTTTAGACATACCAATACTTCTGTGTATTTTAGATAGATAGATAGATAGAAACACTTTATTGCAACACAAACAATTTAAAATATTACAAATAAACACTTATGAACTAGTGCCACAAGTGGCGGCCTTATTGCTAAGAGCAATCTCTTCCAGGCAACCAGCAAAAAGGAAAATAGCCCACATATACTCGTAGGCGGGGGAAGCGACATCAATTTAATAACACTACTACATATCTATAACTATATAAAATAATAAATAATAAATAATTTTCGTAAATTAAAACTGTTTGATTAACACATTACACTCTGATTGAAGAAAAACATCGTAAGAACGTCGGTATATACCAAGAAAGAGATCATTCGAAGACGTGTGTCATTAGCTGACCCGCACTTGATGAGATTTTGATTTTGAATACCTCTTTGAGAAGGTCCTAAGTCTCAGCACTGAAAAAATTACGTAGGATGCTTATAAGCCACATTTCCATATTAAACTAATAGTTTAAAGTCGTATCGTAAAGACCTATCAACACCATTCAAAATTTTATTGTTTACATATTTCAACCTCACAATCAACAGACATATTTTGAATGAGCCTTGTTATATTAAACAACCACATTTATATCCAAAACGGCTATAAAGATGATTAATAACTTTCCTAAGTCTTAATTATGATTATTTTAAATTGTCGGTGAGTTAATTAACAAAACGTACCTATTTAGCAACTTCTAACCAGTGATTTAAAAAAATCGTTTGACTACTAATTACGAAAGTAGATATAATTTACACTCGCGCACAGGAAGTAGTCATGTTTTCAATTAATAGATGCCATTAAAGTTCCAGGAGCAATAAAATTGTTGCGTTAAACTTGATCAATCTGATCAGTACTTTTCATGGTTGACGACGATTGGGGGATTGCGCAATTGTACTTTATAGTTAAGTACCAATAAGGGCCAAAATGCAATCCTACATACACGTACTAGCACATGTTTAAAAGCTTAGACGTGTAGCTATTTATATGACTAGTCTAGTCTAATCTAGTCGTAATGACTCCATGGAAATTGAAACATTGCAGATTTTTAAAACCTTAGAAAATAGTAATTTCTCTAATATACCAAATTGTAGGTGAACGAACTCGCTAGCAAATACTAGTAACTGCATTACTAATACTGTACGATGTGCTGTAAATTGATGCGCTTTGGGCTATTTTTTATCATTTCTCCGTTGTTTTCAGTTAAAAAATGTTTGCCAGAAATATTTGTATAAATCATTTCTTTCAATTATATGTCGTGTGTTTTATATTTTTGCGTGTTTTTGATGAATAAAAAAATAGTTTAAGCCTAATACTGCAATAGTTGTGCACTGTATAAAAATGTTAAATAAGTCAATTTAAATACTATTAAAAAGCTTTTTTAAATTAGGTAGTTGTGCGCTGTAGTCGTCGTGATGGTACGCCTAAGCAGTAAGTAAGCGTCTGCCTGCATCACCGTAATTCGTAATGGAATCAAATATGCAAAACAGCTGATTTTTTTTGATTTTCTAATGTAAGTGTCCGTAAGAAAAGTAATTCGCAATTGTGAACAAACCACTTACTTTAAGGCGAGTACACTTTTTCTGCACATGTAGTATTTAAATATCCGTGCAAAATCACACCCTTCGCAAACATCCAATTTTACACCTCTCCCTCGCTTACCCTTCTACATTGAAACCACACTTGCCAATCTATTGACCATCTTCCCTTGCGACAATAGGACACACGGTTCCGCGTAGGGTGACCAAAAATAATGCAACAACCGGGCCTTTTCAAACTGTTTGAATGAAAATAATCCTTGACCTAATTCGTCGTTCGGTTTTGAATGGGGCCAGTTTTGGATGGTAGTGTACCAGTTTTGGCCCTGTCCCACACAGGTTAAATTACATATTGTTAGTGTTTCGTCGTATCTCTATCTCTATTGGGAGTTCTTTCATTTTAAGTTAGTGATCAGTTCTTGGACTAGGAGAAATAGAAAATAAATATGAACTTTGTATGTTTTCTTTAGTCAGCTACCTTTCGTCTTTTTACGTAAAAGTCATCAAAAACTTATATCACCTATCCATTTTACTACTACCTTCATGTTTTGCTGTAACTTGTTTCTTTCGTTGATTTCCATAACACCACAGTTGAAATCGAAAAAAACAATGATTCACGAAAAAAAAAAACCAACTGAAAATAATTTATATCTATAAAATACTCGTATATTTTGCAAAAATAATGCCACAAATTATTCTACGTCCTAATTCAGCTGTTCCTACAATTCGTTAGTTACACGTGTAATAAGTACCTACATAATAATATGAATGAGAATAATTTTATTAGTATAAGTTAATAAGTTAGCACTGTAACATTTTCGAGAAAGACGTCACGCTTTTACTGTTTTATTATACAATAATAAAGCACGTGTATCAGTGTGCGTCGAATGGTAATAATTTTAGCACACTAACGAATATAACAAAACTTTTGTGCGGTTGAATGGTAATAAAAAAATTTGTAAATATTTTATTAACCAAAGAAGGTTTAGCACACTAACGAATATAACAAAACTTTTGTGCGGTTAAAAGAATCAGATGTGTGGTTGTCAAGGCCACGAATTTAGCATTAATTTATATGCTACGCTTCTAGGCGTTCGCAAAGATTATGAAACTTCTATTGTGTTTAGAAATAACAGTAACTATGCGTGCCTATTTCTGTTATTTTTCATACTTTTCAAACGAAATAAGAATGAAAAAATTTGTAAATATTTTTATTAACCAAAGAAGGTCAAATATTGATGTGATGTAATTGGCAATTCTATTTGTTACTATATGAATTTGATTACAATATCCATTTCTATATACAAATACATACATGTTGTATTTATAATAAGTTATCATATTTTAGACTGTTGATATTTACCAAACAAACCGGTGTCAAATAGAAAACGGTAGCTTATTATTCTTGAAATCAATGTAAAGAACAATTTCGCTGAAAAGTAGTCAGTAATCACGGGTGACATTGCACGCGCAACGCATTGGCCTTGGCTGTTACGTAACCGTCTGGCAAGGCCTCCACAGAGGGCGTCCTGGTACCCTCCCCCACCCACCCGTTCTCATATAACACTCCATCACGAGGACCGGGCACAAGGCCGTTTGGAAATGAATATAATATTCAGTTGCTGAAAACCAGCGCCGTTGAAAGACCATGTCATTAAATGGGAAGTGCTGAAGGCGATCATTAAAATGTCAATTATGGAATAGTACCTAATACAGAGCACAAATATATGATGAAAAAGAAAACTAAAGATTTTTTACTCGTAATACGCTAAACAAGAAGCTTTTAGAACACGTTTTAGTAAATAATCTAATAACTTCAATATTAAACACATTACGTTGGGCATTTCATAGATATACCCAATGTCAACGTAACGTACGAGTATAACATAACGTAACATTCATGGGCCCATATTTCAGAAATAATTTTATGTTTAGGTTGCAATTCAAGTCTTTCTTTATTTGAAATCAATATCTTAATAATGCTTATGGACTACCAAATAGACAGCTTAATTTAAGTTTTATACTACTGCGGTAACATTACTTTCACTTGTTTTATTTTTACACTTGACTTGGTTTGCTCTTGTCTGTTTACGCTATATTAAACGATGACGGTGTACGATGATAACGACCGGTGTACGAAGAGCCTAAAGAAATCATTCATCAATCAGTACAGCACTCTGGCCTGACGTTAAAAAAAAAATGATGAACTTCATCAGAAGACACCCAAATCATATTTGTCGAGAAATACCCACTCAAGCAAAGCATGTCTAGCTGTTTCAAAAACAAAATTGGTATCGAACCTCTTCTTTCGAACGTAACCTCTTCTAAAAAACGTCAACCATGATGTAGTGCTGTAGAGTAAGATCTCAGGGCCGCCAGAAGTCACGTATTTTCTGATGGATGAAATGTGGACGATTGAGTAGAGTTAGTACGTACTAAGAACACATGCTTACCCGCTAACTTGCTTAGACGGACAATTTTGAGATATGGGGTCCAGAAGATACGTTACTCACTTCACGTATTTTCTGATAACTGATTTTCACGTTTGTTATGGGCGATATCTTTAAAAATAAGGCCCCGATACTCCCAGACACTTTCCGTCGGCCGTTTTGATTAACAGACTCTATTATTTTGGGAGTTTTAAAGCGTCTGTTAAGCAAAACGGCTGACGGAAAGTGTCTGGGAGTATCGGGGGCCTTATTTTTAAAGATACCGCCTATAACAAACGTGAAAATCAGTTATCAGAAAACACGTGAAGTGAGTAATGTATCTTCTGGACCCCATATCTCAAAATTGGCCGTCTAAGCAAGTTAGCGAGTAAGCATGTGTTCTTATTACGTACTAACTCTACTCAATCGTCCACATTTCATCCATCAGAAAATACGTGACGTCTGGCGGCTCTGGGATCTTGGACTATTGTTAGTTTTTCGAGCTACGAGCAGTTCGATAAAAAAAAAGAAAAAATATAAATCAAAATACATTAGAAAAGGAATCTAGCAGCTCTTATACCAAAAGGGAAGCTTATCATTTATCAACCCATTGCTCGTATTACGCTAGCAGAGTGTCATTACTTTGCCTTGCAACTGCGATAACATTTTTGTTATTCTTTCAGTCTAATCACGCGATATCTTTCTGTAGGCCTAATATAAGGTTATCACTATCAACACTGCAAAGATACACACCGCACAATGATTGCTTCGCAGAACATGATTTAAAATGTTTTTCGTAATAAAAGAGGTGAGCAATCATATTTGCGACGTGAATCCAAATATACCTACTTTCGTTACATGTTTGAAAATTGTTGAAAACTGGAGCAGAGATAATAGGAACAGCTGATATTTGATAAACGAACGTAAAGTTTGGATCTAATCAGCTGACCGATTTACAGTCTGGGAAATAATATGGCCCTTAAACGTGGTGCAACTTGGTGATTATTTTAAGATTTTTTTTTAAACAAAGATTGACATGACGAGCAGGACATGTGCCTGATGGTAAACAACATGCCTGCCACATAACAGCATAGTGATACGCAGTTATTGGAACATGAAGAGTCCAAATCATTAGGTACTTAGCACTGCACTGTGCTCATCACCCAGAGATCTAAGATGTTATATTTCTAAGCCCTGTAATTTCTCTGGAAACATTGCCCTTCAAACCGGAACACAGTAATGTTTTTACATTACTCCTTGGCGGTAGAATAACTGGCAAAGGTGTGGTACTGCCCCAGGCGGACTCTGCTAGGAGTCCTACCACTACAACTAAATAAATTAGATAAATATATTTGGCGAATTAATTGAAAAGATTGTAAGTTGTTAGGATTTTTTTTTTTTGAGAATTTTCGTGGTATTTCAATCGTTTTTCAAACGCATAGCAGTAATACGCAAACAACATTGTATTATTGTTTGAAGAGAATATTACAAGGCAAACACTTTATGCCCCGGAGTGCCCTAGTGGCTTAGTTGGTAGTAGCTCTGCCTGCGAAGCCGAGGGTCGTGGGTTCGATCCCCACCCAGTGCAAATATTTGTGTGATGAATTCAAATGTTTGCACTGTGTCTGGGTGTTTCTATGTATAATAAGTATGTATTTAAAACTATATAAGTATTATATCAGCTATCTGGCTGCCATCACACAAGCTTTGCTTAGTTTGGGGTCAGATGGTGTTGTGTGTGAATTGTCCACCAATATTTATTTATTTATATTTATTTAGTGACGATGGCTATGTAGTAATAGGTGGTTATTTGGACTCTGCATATTCGAATAGATGCAAGGCACTGCGCGGTTATGAGCAAACATGTTGTTAATATCCATACAAGTTATTCGCCTCGTCATTACTTTAAAATCTTACAGAGAGAAACGAGTATTATCTTGTCACTAGGCGTTTGATAGAAAACATTTTTCTGACAACATAATTATTCATACAAGAAATATATTCACAAAGTAAATGAATCTGTTTGATCTTACATATTGAGTGAGCACGGAAAATTAAATTATTCATTTCGATGATTTTATATACAAAGTCTAACCTCGCATCTGCGATAAATAATCTATGACCAAATAATTGTGTTCGGAATTCAAAAGTGCGTTCTGTCAACTATCTAGCGTCCTGATTGGTCGGTAAAGCGATGACGTACTCGGAAACGTAGGTCGTAGGTCCAATCGAAGCATCGGCCTTCGACGGTGTACGTATGTCTATTATGCCAGCTTCTCCATGCCTAATTTTATTACCATAATATCGAACAATAACTTCAAATTCTGGCATCGCCTTCTGTTTCGATGTTTGTACCTACCGTGTGTTACTTAATATGCTAATTTGAATAGAGGTTAACTGGTGTTTTGTACTAATTAGATTTTAAAAGTTTTATTTTTTAAAGAACAATAATATGATAATACTAGTATGTTTTGTAGAGGTACTAATTAGATTTTAGAGTTTTATTTTTAAATTTATTTCAAGTACTAAGCACTTGAAATTGATTCGATTTAAAGATGACAATGATTAATTTACTAAATGTTTTTATGTTTGTTATTTTTTTTAAATTTTACTTTTTTAAATTATGACATGAGATCGCTGTCTATTTTAATGACTGTGTTTTTTAAAGAAAATTTGCTAAATAGTCAAAAACATGACGATGGCCTACTACCTACTGTGTTTTTTTAATTTACTAAATTGTGATTTAAAATTAACAACCCTTTTTATTTCAAAGACAATGTTTAATATGTAAATTATTTTGTTTCTTATTTAGTTTATTTATTACTATTTGTAAAGAATTATTATTTTTCGTATTGGTAAAGAAACTATAATCTACTTTGTAATTTTATCTTTAAATAATTATTTAATATATAAATAAACTGAATTTAATATATGAATCAACAAATGTATATTATGTAAATATCTGCTCGTGATATTGACCACGTATAGAGGTAGATTACCTATTATTGAAAATTTTTTTTTTTAGATTTAAAAGTTACCATGTGTACATTTCAGACTTAAATCAGATTTAAAAAAATCGATATATGTACATCTAACCAGGATATACATTAAAATAGTACATTGTCCTTCAAACCGGAACACAATAATGATTGCACATTACTGCTTGGCGGTAGATAGAGTGTTGAGTAAAAAAAATGTCGAATAATATATAATAAAGAATAATGAAAATCCGAAATTATAAACATTTAAAATATTAGTACCTAGTCTTACAGTTAAATAATAATATATTCAAGTAGGTAGCTTAAATGACATTTATTTGTATGCACGATCAATTACATACTGTTCTAGGAAGTTAAAAGTCTAGATTCAAATGAATTGCCGGGGTCTTTGAACCCTAGGCTTCGCAGTTGAAAACAAAGACTAGCTCGAAACTTTGGCCATGAAAAATCATGAATCAAAGATGAACCTTGTAAGTATAATTCTTCAACAAAAACTTTGATTGTAGAGGTAGATAAAATAATATGATTCTGAGCTGTACCCTGCAACGCTTCGCTGTGGCACATTGTAATGCAAAAATTAGATAAAAACAATCCTTGATGCGGATTATATATCATTCTAAAATTTTAGCTCGATCAGAAACTGTTTGCAGAACTTTTTGAATCATAAAACAGGTACTCACGAATAAACTTACCTAACAAAGATAGTGAAAAGCGTGGTAGCTATGTATTATAAGTATTTTGTACATCGACACTTAATGTATCGACATCATACATCGACATTACTTAAATGTATTTGTGTATTGTAAGCGCAATCGTTAGTTTCTAACCTACTATACAATTTGTTTACTATATAAAACTAAACTTTTGAAGAATAGAAATAGTTGGGGGTATTTTTTTATTTGCTACTTCATTCTACCCCGTAGTTGACCTGTAAGTCTGTTCGGTTTGGTCATAATTTTCAGAATGCAATATCACCATTTTACGCCCACAATACTTAATTCTATGTAGGCCAGTGAGGTTCCGAAATCGAATTATTATTTGAGATAATAACAGTAAGTGATGTTATTTGTCCACTTTTTCATGAATATTTATTTATGTCACGATAAACCGTGGAAAATGGTAAAATCATATTTACGATAAATTGACAGCGCACCACGATTTTATCCGCGTAGTTCCCTATAAATTAGCATATGTGCTAGCTGTCACCTTAAGTTATGTTTGCGTGAAAGAGTCATCAATATTCATAGGTACTCACAAATTTTCGTAATTACAATATTAATGGGATAACGTTTAATTTTGCCATAAGGGAAAACAGAAGAAAATAAAGAGTAATATTAATAAATGTTTGGTTATATTTAGTGACGTTAATCTTGTACAACAAATCTTTTAGTAACGGAACGAAAATCGCATAATTACCGAATAATAGACAGCAGTTGAGTTATATTTAGAATTCAAATACGTGGTGTGACGGAGTCATCCGATGGTTTTGTTTAGCTGTTCCTTAAAAGGCTTCATTGTGATAGTCATCTTGGCTCTTCAACTAGTTGTGTATATAGTGTGTAAGTACTTCGAAAAATTGTTTATGAATAAATGTTTTGAATTCTTCTAAACTTATGTTGTTATTGTCTCAGTTTCGTCGACGTGCGTTAAAGCCATCTAATTCTACTTACATCAATCACATATATATAAAAATGTTTAGGTGTTTGTTGCTTAATCGCGTCAAATCATTTTACTTAAACGGATTTGGTAACAAATACATGTTAGTATGAAATTGCATGTTATGTTCAAAGAAATACAATAATTCCATAGCGATTGCTCTGTTCTCTACTTTCCTAAATTTTACACTAAGAAAGACGCGGGCTAATAATAATACATTATTAACATTAAGGTGTCTATATTTATTTTCTTAGCCAAGCTGCACTAGCATGGTATCAATTACGAGTATTTTTATTACAATAAATATTTGTTAGAAAAATATTAAAAATTTAAAAAAAAAATGTAAGTAGTGTATATTAAATCACTAGCTTACATATATCGTAATCTTTCTCAAACAATAATAGTCATAGCGAAGGAATTTAAAAAACTACACAAATGCAACAATTTAACCCACGCGAACAAGATCGCGTATAAAATCCAGTTAGAGAACGAAATCATTCCTAAAGAGTCTTTAAAGACTGGAAGATTTACAGGTACTATGTCAACACCCAATTTAAGATGAGTGTGAAAATCGTTGAACAGAATTGAATAATATGCTCCGAATGATGACAAGTACCGACGATACAAAGAGCGGAGTTGTTTAGAAGCCACTATGGGCACTAGCGGGACCGGCGTAATGTTTACATTACAATCGTCTCGGTCGCGCAGATACAGCGATTATGAAAGTAAATTAGATAAGCAAATTCTGGTTTCGAGACTACGCTGCAGCAACCGCCACAACCGATATTCAAATAAGAAGCCTCAGTAACGCACCGCAACCTCGAACGTCACCGGCCGCGAATCGAACCGTGTCTAAAGGGCGTAAGGTCGAGTATCGCGGAAGTGATCGCGAGCTTGAGAATAGATGCGGAGCGGTCGTGTGCAGATGCGCACACGCAACACGAGGCGGTTAGCGATGACCGCGGCCCGCTCGCGGACTAGGTGCTAATCGCCGCGCCGGGCCATGGGCGGCACGGGGCCGCTTTGACAGTTTCTATGCAAATGATACTGCGTTGCGCGACCAGTTTTCGCCTCTCGGGCGGTTCCGGGCCCTCTCTTGCGCACGATACGCACACATACTCAAACCGAACGTTGCCAAACGTGATTTTTCCCCAGATTAATTATGAATGTTTGCCGACATCGCCGCGTGGACACTTCATAGTTCTACGAGCGTAGGCCGTGTATGGCGGACAAATCGCGTGAATCATCGCAGATAACGCACTCGTAGCTCATGGTTACAGAAAAATGTCGGCGACCGGTCCGTCGAGACCGCGGTCCGACTACTCAAACCACCTACTAGTGATGCAATGTAACTCTAACAAAAAACCAAGATATACCTACGCTCCTCTCATTATCAAGTTCAATAGCCTCGAATCGACAGCACGTGTATGCAAAATTTTTGGGGACAGCGCGCAACTGCGCAAAAATATCCTCTTGCTTGAGCATTATAAGGTACAAACTGCCTTACTCCCCTTCTATATTAAAATGTATCGAATTCCGCGGGGTGTCAACACGTATTTATCAATGACTCGATAGCTCTATGCTCGCCTATTTTAAAGCTGTCCTGATTGAATCGCAAATGAGGCAACGCGCGACGCAGTTTTCGTGTAACCCTATTGCGACTTCCTGGTGAGGTCACGTTTAGATGTTCAAAAACTACCAAAATCAGATTACGCTAAGCCAATAAATAAAAATAAAACAATACTTTCCTCGTATTTTCCATCGTATAGTCCAACAGTCTTCGTTCAATCAAAAAACCATGCTCTTATGAGCTATGCACAAATTTCATAGTTTGAATACACTGTAATGTGCGTGCGTTGCGATCACTGTACACACTGGGTTCACTGGCGCTCAGTGCGCGCGATCACTTCCGCATACTGCACGCGCGCGCGCGCTCGCTCGGATCTCTCGGTGCGCGTGCGCTCCTAACCGCGGGGAGCCTCGCGAATGCGACCGCCGAAAACTCTTCACAACGCCCGAATGCAGAAAATTCGGACGTGAAGAGAGGGGGGACGCTCTGTGACTATCCGAAACTTGCGCGTACGTGCAGCGCTTCGCTATGAAAAAGTCCAAGGTTAACGCGCCGAAAAAAGACGCACGCGAATGAAAAAAGACGGCTAGAGCGGTGCCCCTCGTGGGCCCTCGGTGCAGCTCTGCAAGCGAGGCCGCGCCGGTTAGCGAGCCCGGCTAGATAATGTACTTGCCCACTAGTACTATCAGTTGGTACTACAGACTAATCACATGCTCTAGTACGGATTGTATCGCCGCTATGAGGCTATAAACCCAACGATGGATGAGTTCGAACGGCTATAGAGCTCTTGAGTTCTGAACTTTTTGCCAATAGTATGTTTATTTAGGTAATAAATTACGTTGGCGCATTTTCAAATCACAGGGTACAATTACTATTCTATTATTTTTTTTTCATCAATTTGTCGAATACTTCATTGGAGTAACTAAATAATAGAGCTAATATTAGCAATACTTCTTTAAAATAAAAATACGATGTTTTGATGTAGTAATTCATTAATACAAATGATAAAATATCCACCATTATTATTTATTTATAAATCTAGATCTAATGCTTTGAAGAACTCTTCTCTAGTAATACGTTACCCCAGTTGATTACTATTTTACATAAAGTATTAACTACGAATATTATTCTAGAGTTAGGTACAAATTGTAAAATTTAAAAAAGTAGTTCTTCTTTCATTGTAAGATTGACTACTAGTATAAGTTTCTTCCTTACTTATTGATGAAAGATGAATGCAGTGAATGGAATATAATTGATTTTTAATGCAAAAAAAAATATTTAAGTAATTAATTTTGTAAAAAAATATTCCAATGTTTAACTGTAATTTTTAACATTATATTTGCGAATGCTTGTATGTATATGGATGTATGGGCACATATGTGTTATCCATAAACGCAAAAACTACGGAAAAGATTTCGATAAAATCTTGGTTAACAGATAGATTTTTGTCTGGTATAACTCATAGGCTATTTAGGATAATTACGAGAACGTAAATTACGCGGGTAAAATCATAGGGGCTAATTAATATATACACAATAAACAAATGTAGGATCATAATTAAAAGAGGCATCATAGAGTATCCATTAAGGATATCTGGGAGGTTATCCTCAAGGAACATGTTTTATGGTTTTCATTGTTTTCTGAAGTTTTTATATTATTACTAATGCCTTAATTGCTTTAAAATGTTTTTTTTAATATTTATCATCAAATCAAATTAATTTTAAACTTAACCTAATGACTATCTATCACATTGGAAATTCCGGTTGGTTGGCGTGTTTTGTGACACGTAAGCCTATTTCGGCTGTTTCCAGTTCTGTTGTTGATATTTCCAAGCCAAAATGTTTTGGCAGTTTTTCTAATAGTATCATCCGTCCATTTTTTTTAATCTTTCCCTGCTTCTTAATCCATGACAAGGTTCCCATACTGTAATCTTATTCCCATGTTATATGTATTGTCTTTCATTATTGCAATTTTCGTATTTTCAACAGTACAACATTTATTCAAGGACTAACTAATCTTTCTATGTATAAAAATGTTATGTTGGTTTGTGTACGATTCAAAAACTCAAAAAGTTCAGCACCGATCGAGCTGAAATTTTAGAATGATATATAATCCGCATCAAGGATTGTTGTTTTCTAATTTTTGTATTTCAATGTGCCACAGCGAAGCGTGGCAGGGTACAGCTATTATAGTTTCTTATATTTTTTTATCGTAAACCCGAACATACTTTGAAATACCTACTTTAGCTCTGAAATTTTCGAATACTAAATTCTTCAAAAGTTTGAATATTAAACCGTGTTATCATGAAATCTCAAATAATTACGTTTCTACCATAAATATTTTGTACTAGATGGGTTCCCGGTTCTGTTTTATTCATCAAAGCTAACAATTTTCTGCTTCTGAATAAATAAGGAAATTTGTTAAAAAAAATATGGCGAGTGACAATTTGTGTGAAAATTTTAGCTAAATTGATTTATAAGGAGCTAAGGAGAAAACTAGAATAATTTCTGTTTGACTATTTTTATTCCAGATCAGTAGTCGTGCATTAAGAAGGGGATGCGTCCAACAGTACACTCGTAAATGCGGATGATATAGATGGTTCTGTGTTGGTTACAGAAATGAATCTCAAAACTTGTCGCGTCGCAGCCAAATAAAGAAATGTTATGATGCGTTCAGAAACCGACATCCATATTGAATTATCGCCATAGCGCCTATACGATAATAGTCACAGCAAATTGTACAAACGGTATAATGGTGCGGCCTCGAATATTGACACCGCCTACAAAGATACACTTCCGTATACATATAAATATTATCCATTTTTGAATACATTCAATCGTTATCAGTTTTGTTCAGACCATTTTGATATTAATAGAAGTTTACATCTTGATATTATTAATACAAGGAGCAAACACCACAAATCTCTAATGAAAAAAAAATAAGTCCTCGCTATTTTACCTGCGTTATTTTTCCGTGACTATGTGCTATTCCAGACTAGAATTTTATTCAATTGTGTTATACATTTCAACCCAATCGATTATTTATTGATTGAACTACATACTATCATGTGATTGTACCCATATGATAGACCAAAGTCCCATGTCGCATAGAATTTTATACACACATAAAAATATACTAAAAATCTAAAATACTGATATGTTATACAATTCGGCATAAAATTATAGATTAGTTTCACGTACCTACTATCTATATGACAATGTGTGTATGACAGTGTGGCTGCGGTCAGTTATCTGTTATAACTTCATTACCTACATACTGTATCCACGCATCGTAACGTAAATTTACTGGGAATTTTAATTTTGTTGCCTATTATTGTAATTTCCAAATTATTTTACAGCTGGTCAATCTGGTCATAAAAACAAATCACCTGACTGCAACCCGACCAAGAAAACGTTTAAAAATATATATTATGTTGCACTGGTACCATATATCGGACACACTTCGGAGAGTGTGCAACTGATCTGCATGATCTAATACCTCCATGCTCTTTTTTCTATTGTACTTCTCGTAACTCAAAGAAGCGTTTCATGGTGGATATTCCAAAGACACGGACGAAGAGGTTTGACTCTACGTTTGTGATAAGAACGTCTAGGCTGTGGAATGAGTTGCCTGAGTGGGGTTTTCCCGATAGTTATAATCTTGGTGTCTTCAAATCGAGAGTGAACTCGGTTTCTTCAAGGTAAACACGCTGCATCGTAGACCGCATCGTTGCTTAACATCAGGCGAGATGGCGGTCAAGTGTAAACCTATAAAAGTAAAAAAAAATCTTGTGAAAATCTTGTTTCTAAATAGTTTAACATCTTTATATCGCTTAAATAAAATGACCTTTGGCAATGTGCAGCAGAAAATCGAGACTATCTAAAGTAGAGTTAGACCAAAAGAGCCTTTTTACTAACACCTTTATATAGCTGTTGGTTAGCGTAGCGGTACCAGCTAGTCGCTTTTCTCAATGTTTTTCGTGCATTTGTTGTTAATTTTTCATACGAGGGTCAAACTGAAAGTTCTTAGAAAATCAAAAACTGATTACATTAGCCAGTTATTAGTTTTATTATATCTTTTCAAAATATTGTCCATTCACGTCAATACACCGCTGCATGCGATGGAACCACTGGGAAAAGCACTTTGCCCACTCGTCCTTAGGGGTCTCTTCAATGGCATCGCGATACGCAGCCACCGCTTCTTCAGCATTCATAAACCGCTTTCCTTTAAGTTTTTCTTTAATTTTGAAAACAAATAAAAATCACAAGGCGCGAGGTCGGGGCTATACGGCGGGTGACCCAGTAATTCAACGTTTGATGTCGCCAAATAGTCGATCGTTCGCTTGGCGGTGTGCGATGAGGCGTTGTCGTGGTGAAGGAGGATCCTACTGCGAGGTCGTTTCTCTCGAACTTTTTCCAAGAGAAGTGGCAAACAATTGGTAGTGTACCATTCTGCAGAAACTGTTTTTGATCCTCTAACACAATTGTTGCGAAATGACCTATCCTCCCAAAGAACGAGGCCACCATTTTTTCCCCGCACTTCGATCTCTCTTCACTTTAGTTGGCAACTCCTCGAAAGGAAACACCCACTGAGCAGATTGTCTTTTGGTTTCAGGATCATAACAGTAAATCCAGCTTTCGTCACCTGTTAGTATGTCGAACACAGCATTTGAGTCACCTCCGTTAAATCTTTCAATCATTTTACGGCACCAATCCACACGATGGAGTTTTGAGCTTCAGTCAAATTATGAGGTATCCACCGGGCGCAAAGCTTCCTGACCGCTAAATGTTCGTGTAGGATTTTGTGCACTTGACTCATAACGATGCCTAAGCTTGTCCGAATCTGCTGATAGGTCACTATTTTGTCAGTCTCTATCATACGCCGCACAACACAGATGTTATCTTCAGTCGTCGCCGTAGAAGGCCGTCCCTCACGTAAATCATCAGTGAGATTAGTGCGACCACGTTTAAGCTCATTAAACCAGTTGTAAACAGTCGCACAAGATGGGGCTTCATCGTGAAAGGCCAATCGTAGTCTATCACAACTTTCTTGTTGACTTAAATGACATCGAAAGTCATAAAAAATCATTGCACGAAAATTTTCTCGTGTTAAATTCATGTTGACGTGACACAGACAATTTTCAATTTGCCGCCAAATCGTAAAACAAATGACAAATGAATGAAGTATATACTCAGTAATATTGGCAAAGAGTTCTATTTTCAAATTATAGAATTATTTTTTATTATATTGTTTATAAGTGGCCAGTTCTAAGAACTTTCAGTTTGACATCAAATAATGTGTTAACAATACATGGTAGTAATGGCAAAGTACATGGTAGTAATGATAGAACTTTTTGATAGAAAAAAAATTGCATATGCTGTGTATCCTTTCAGTTACTTTCTTCAAGAGTCAGAGCTGAGGTAGTAGGATAAAAAGGTTCCCAATATTCTTCAAAATTAAGGCTGCCTAATCAAACAAAATCTAAATCTCGCTGTCGTTGAAGTTTTAATAATTTACTAATATTATAATACCATAGATAAATGTCCAATGCCGCGGTACAATAATCAACGGTAGTTACGATCCTAGAAAAATTACGTAGATTGCAATTTTCTAGGGCCTCCCTTATCAACTATATCGATCTATTTTCATACAATATGCACCAAAAAGAACAAAACAACATTTATACATGGCGTTGCGTTATCGCCAAAGCAAGGCCACGCGTATTATGATAACCGTTGAATTAGGATACAGGATGCTTGATTTGTCAATAGTTTCTGATTGATACGTAGTCTGTGGCAAGGTTGTGGTCATCACGATATGGTCAAGTAGTTTTGGAACAAAAAGTAGTTTCTTAGTGCGTTTTAATGCGAGTCTCTAGTAAGTTAGGAAATTTTCCGCATTTTTTGTGTTGCAGTGGCAATTCCTCGATAAATTATTTACATAACTAAAAGTTAGAGATTTTTCCTGTGTAGTTCCCGATTTCGTATATTTACCGCGATAAAGAGCCTGTGCACTAATCCAGACTGTAGTTTGTGTTCCAAATATAAACCTGATCTGTTCAATCGTTCCGACCTAATTGAGATCCAAACATCAAAATATTAACACATATATAATATTAGTAGGGTTAGCTTACCTTAGATCAGATATCATCATGACTATCATGGGTATACTGAACTACATAAATTAAAACATAAAGCACAGTAAAATTGTTCCAACGCAACGTTATTTCTCATACTTATTGAGATTGCTGTAAAATAGATAAATTTCCTACTCAGTCTATGACAATTATTTTGAAATGAAACATTCTTTCCCCCACCACCATATATCCACGTGGATACACTTTTGTTGGGCGAAAATCTTACGGGTTTACGTCACCGACATGCCTAATATTTGTAGCTACAAAGGTGACGTACTGTGCAACATTAGTGTTGTTTAAACCTAAAATTATTATACGATTATTGTTGGGAATACACACTCGAAGTTGTTGACGAATACGCCTACTTGGGTCAAAAGATCCAATTAGATTAGGTAGAGGTTTATAATAGTTGTAGACATAAATTATTATATATAAGTTACAATTACAACCAATAGAAATACGTAAATTAAATTACATTAATTAAAACAACCCGCCCTAAACTCTTTTCAACGCCTTGTTGCTCAAAACGTTGCCTTTGTTGAATAATACTGGCCTTTCTTTGCATCAGAAACGAGCGACAGCGGAAGTCACCAGCCTGTTTACGTAAATGACGCCCAATTTTATGGACCAGAAGACTAAATCATTCGCGTAGGTTCTCCAACTGCCCATAGTTTCCATAAAAAACAGTAGTGCGACAAAAAGATATTGCGGCTCCATTTCTCTGCAGTTGTTACTCTATATTAATGTTTAAACTACACAATTAAATAGGCAAACTATATTTGATCAAATTTACACCATAACATACATGTGGACGGGTTTGCAGCGATCATGCGCAAGCGGGTTGCGTCCCTGGTGCGACGGGTGCGGGGCAGTCCTAACAGCTACCTGCAGCTATTCGCCTGGCGGATGGATCTCGGCTGCTCAATGATGCAACATTGGACATGACTGCACATTGAGCACTCCGGATTTAAACCGAAATTTAGATTAAGATAGTGTTATGAGTTATGTTTATATAAGTTTTGTTTACTTTTGTGCTCTTACATTTAATGTGGTTTGATTTTAATTTAATATTGATTTTAATAAAAGTAACAAGTAAGTAGCCAGAAGTAAGTAAGAAGCCAGAAATTAATACATGATGAATCAGATGACATATATGATACAACCGATTAAAAGTTAAAAATGAAAAAAGAAGAAGAAGACTATCAGCTGACTATTATTATCATTGTATAAATTCAGACCAATGGAAACTGCGTTGCCAGACATATTGCATGCCTCTAGAAGAAGAGGCCAGTTTGTATGGGTCAATTATTTAAATGTTTTGTATCATCTTATCTTACCTGCAAACAGCAATAAAGATTTTTGTATTTGTATTTGTATTTGTAACATAATTATTTTTAATACGTATTTTTAAGTGTATTTTTTATGGACTATGGTCTGAAATAAAATGATTAATAATAATAAGCCATTGTGACGAAGTGAAGTGAAGGAGGTCGATTCGATCCCAACTACACCAGTATTTTTCGATCTGCAAATATAATAAAGCTTGTCAACAACACTAGCTTTAACGGTCAAGGAAAACTTCCTAAAACCCAGGACGTTCCAAGAATCTTTCATTAATCGCCTTTTTATAGCAGGAAATAATGGAAACGGGAATTACGCGGGTTAAATGGCTACTGTTAGTTAATTACAATCTAAACGCACAACAGATATCAATATCTGAGATGAAATATTTATAATACCGCTCGCTAATCAGGTAACTTAATAGCAGAGTTATACCAAATGAGTCTTTCATGAGGATAACTTACAGTACAGATTAGCAAACGGCCTTGCCTATTTCAGTAAACAAGTCAGGCACAACAATGGCTTGTGTAACCATGTTACGGATACAATCGTAGGTACAATAGAGGTGTCGAATAGCAACCGTCCTGGTTAGATTTATCTAAGCCATTTTTCGTATTAGATGCGATACGGGTTTTTTACCACTATAACATACGATAAAAAAAACTTATCGAGATAAGCACTATCTTATGGTAATATTTTAATTAATTAAATATAGTTAGTTGTTTACTACATAATATCAACTAGGAAAACTTTTTACTACGCTATGGAAGACAGAAAGCTGATATAATACTTAATTAAAGTAAATACATACATGAAGCACATACAAACACCCAAACATTGAACAAAGATTTGGGATTTTCTCACAATTTTTGTTTACCCACCCATCAGACCCATGACCTATGGTGCGACGGCATACTAAGCTAATAATTATAGTTAAGTTTCATCCCCACCTGCATTAGTAAAAAAACAAGCCTTTTGTCTGAAAACAAAAGAAGCATCTCTCACAAACTATGACATTTATCACAACAGTAATGAAATTATTTTATTTTAATCTAATGTTTTAAAAATGAGTGAGTAAAAATATTACTGTGTCTGGGTGTTTCTATGTATAATAAGTATGTATTTAAAACTTTATAAGTATTGTATCAGCTATCTGGCCGCCATTTTGCTTTGCTTAGTTTGGGTCAGGTGGTGTTGTGTGTGAATTGTCCACCATTATTTATTGAAAACTACGTAGAAAAACTTTAATGCCAAATAAATTTCTTTATTATTTATTAATGCTAATAAAATTAAATTTAGGCAAAACTTTGCGTACCTATCTAAGTTTGTTTCCACGTACCTCAGTAACAACTAAATAGATTTGAATGTTTTTTTTTTGTATATAAGGCCCCCATCGAAATCTAAGCAATGAATGTACTTAAGATTTACACAAACTAAAACTTGCCGAAACTTATGATATATATACTAACTTTTTTTATCAATACACGGAACGTTTAGAAAGTAGCAAAAATATGGAAATCTATGCTCAGAATGGTAAGCAACATGCCTATCGATGACAGAATAGTGCCACGCAACTATTTCAATATGAGGAATCCAAATTTCTGCCTAGCACTGTATTGAGCTATGCTATTCTTTCGGAGGTATAAAGTGATAAATCTCATTATTTCAAAATTTCTCTAAAATGTTTTCTTCAAATCGGACCACAGCAATGTTTGCGCATTACTACTTGGTGGTATAATAACTGGTAAACAGATTTACCGTTACAATAAATCAAACCGGTGCAGAAATTTTCGACGTCTCACATCACAAAATTCAAAAAGATTTCATTCGAAAATCAACGACTCCATACAAAATAATCACCAATTTCGGAATCACCAATGTATAGGAAACTGCAATTTTTGCGCTATATCAAGTTTAGCATAGACAGCATATTAAATGTTTATACTGCTGGAACTTGGAGAGGCTTTTCTCACAAAGACCGACTCCTCAGAGATGAGACATTTCCTCAAAAGAACTCTTTCCGGTTTCCTCAGATTGTTTTCTTTCACCATTCGTTAAAGCCAGTGGCTATGACAGACTTATGTATCTGCGTTTGGAAAAATACTCAAGGGTGCCGGCTGGATTTCAAACCTTTGATTGTGAATCCTTAATTCCTTAATTTGAGTATGTGCCAAGACTATGGCTTGCGCACGGAATCGAGTTAATGCTTTGAAGATAGCAATTAATTTGAAAAAAAAATACGAAAATTAAAAAATAAAAATACCCTATAACAATTTTATTTTAACAATAATAGGTTTGCGCTTTGCCAATATCTCGGATGTTAAGCGATGATGCGAAATAGAAGTAACCAATTTAATACCGAATGGATGCAATCAATCTTCAATGTGTGAAATATGTAACGAGAATTCTGGACGAGAAAAAAACACGATGTATATTTGCAGGGCTTACAAAATTCTTGCAGGGTTATCTTATCAATATTAGGTACGCACACTGATTAGATGGCTGCAACGTTGTGCGTCGATTTGGGAATATATCATCATCATCATCACAACAACCCTTTTTACACAAGTTGTCGAAAGAGATTTAAGCTGTCAGACTGTCATCTTGCTCAATGAGATCATACGGCCTAAGATCGAACGTGAACAACAGAAATAACCAATTTGTAGACATCCAGATTGTAGAGGTATATACATTGGGGAAGACCCACTCGGGCAGCTTATTTCGAGAATTGGAATTTTACGTATTACGATTCAAATTTTCACGTTATAGCAAGCAAACACAGGGGACACAAAAAAATATGACGAGAAATCGTAGTTCAGCGATCGAGCGACCCGCCCACTGCCATTCCTTTGATAATTTAAAAACGCTTAATTTCAAAGGATGTATTGTAGTTTGCAATACAGAATTGTGAACATAAATGCCCTTCTAAACAAATTGTGAATGTAAAACAAATAAGGATTATTATTAAAACCCTGCATAGTTCCGATAGTTTGAATATGCGTTCTAATGCAAACTTGTTTTTTATTTCTAGATTAAAATGTATCTTATCATTGTAAGCCACTAAAATGAATCACTATTATTATCAATGAAGCTTATTCAGTTTACTGGAACATATGTTCTTTTTTAGGGACTTTTGGCTGTTGGCCTCTCCTGTCATCAAACTATGGAATAGCGCAGAAGGGGGCGGGCCATATTTACCAATTGGGACGAACTGGTCAAAAATATACGATTCTAATAAATCCGTCACGTAGAATATGGATACGAGTAGATAGGGCACGTTTTTTCATTAGATGCGTTTTAGAGTGTGCAGCTTATCTGAGTGACTGAATGCCACTATGTTTTTTTCTATTCGACTGCATGGTCCTCAGACTTTAATCAAGAGGATTTTATTTTACTATCGTATTAAGAACACTTAGACTGTGAAATGCGTTGTCTATGTGAAGTATTACAAATAAATACAAAATTATTATCGGCGTCTTCAAGATTGAAGGAGTTCCTTCTTGGTAAACGCACTCGTAAGCACGTTAGTTTTCAAAGTGAAAATTTTGAATTCCTGATATATTATTTATTTTTCTGAAACAAACCAAATAACTAACCTCTATTTAAAATTTAAATCATTACACTAAGACTGGTTTTAGTTACATTTGTGTGCTTAATTTGAACGGGTATTTTTTCAGTTAAATTAGTGCATATTTTCCAAAATGGCTCATCGATATGAGACTACAAAAACCAATATGCATTTTGGACAACTACTACTGATCAGGTCTTGATGAAATTTCAATGGATGTAAAAGCAACAGAATTAAAAACATGCAAAATAATTGGTGATCTAGAAGAAAAACTTCTTTTTTTTAAATTATGTCCTTTTTTTTAGAATCACACGAACAGCATTTGTATTTGAAAAGTAGGTACATAATTTATTTTATTACACAGAATAAACAAAAATGTTTTCGTATTGTTTAATGACACACCTATGCATTAATAACGGAAGTAAATTCTAGCATAAATTAAATTAGATATGTTCCTCAATAAATATATTTGAGAGCGTGACTCGGTAGGTTTTGGTGTTTAGGCATAATGTTCCCATTTCCTAAAATCAATTTTCCCCGGCCTAAAGCTGCCTGGAAGGGGCAGTTTTCAACTGCGCATGCTCGAATTGCAAGCCTCAGCCTATGACTGGGTAGGTCTAGGTGCGACTTAGTAAATCTAGGTTAGCTAGTCGAAAACAGATCGATTGAGCGGTATGTACTTCAGTACTTTTCAGAAGGTTAATGTCAAGTCGACAGGAAAAACGTAAACCGATGTACAAATTTGTCCAAATGTATAACTTTCGTATGATTTGTAGTCAAAAATGCCAAGTTTGTTTATTATATCTTTGTGCATTACCTTGACAAATGTTGTTCAGTTTTGGCGCCAATATTTTATCAGTGACTCTGGTTGTATCTGATTATAGATTAGGTCCTACGCGTAGTCGTATTATTGAGGAAATGATAAAAATGTATCAAAAACCAGATATGATGTCACGAAAGTCTAGTAAACAACTCTATCTGTGCATAATCCGGAATAACAAAACAAGTTCGAGCCTTCGATCTTTTCGATTCAAATTTACAGAAAATAGATAAAAATTGTATTTTAACAAGTTTGCATTCATTCAAGTGAAAAACAACATCTGAATTTGAAAACAGAATGAATAAGAGCGAAAGCCTTATAGTTTAACTAAGTTCGACTCCTTTCGTAAAAAAACTTGTTTGTTAGTATTTGAATTTCGAAATACAATTTTGTGACCAGCCAGTGCGTTCCGAAAATTAACTTTTTTCCCTCAACCTTTTCAGCCAGTACATCTGATCAAACATCTGCGCATGCGTAGTAACACACACATACAAAGTCTCAATGTCAACTCTTGCATCTCACTTGACAATTAGGCTAACTTTGAAGCTGGAGTGATTTTTTCAAACAATTAGGGGGAGTATGTACGAAATGCTCAGTTAAGTACTAATTTCACGACTATGCCAAAATATGTTACAAAACATTTAATTTCAAACTATCTAACCTTTGAAGCGTGTTGTATTTTTCTACAACAAAGGCTTAATGAGTTAGATAATAATGATAAAATGTATGTCTTGGTTTTTTTATTTATTTTTTAACATGTTTCTGTCTGTTGATTAGGTTTGATCTATATTCGATGTTTATTTGATTTTTCTCAAAAGTTATTCATAACAAAAAAAAACAATTCATTATTTATCTATGACCACATATCTAAAACAAATTTCACATAGAAACTGCAAAACGATTCTCGCAAAACATTTATAAACATCATTACCAGAAATGATTTGAATTTTGTTTTTATTTAGATACCGTGAAGTCAAAGTTCGATGCCCATTGACGAATTGTTGATAAAATATGAACCTACGATATTTAAGAAACGGATGTTAGGTAAAGTGAATATTGAAAACCCAGTGGGGCTTAGAATTTACGAGCTAATTTTTATCAATGTTTTAAAATATGTACGGCTATTATATAATTTCTAAATTAGACAATAAGTTGTTTATGAATTCCTAGAAAGTGTGATATCTAAAATTAATTAGATTGATTGATGAGTTTTTTATTTCGAAGTAACCAAGAGGGTACTAATTCCACTTTTGTTTTATTTTAGTTTTAACTAATTATTAGTGTTTCTTTTTAATTGAAATTAAAAAGTTTACATTATGCCAGCCACTCACTAGATACTTCGTAGAAAGCGACGTAATGCCAGATGAAATTGCACGTTTTCCAAGAATATATTTTTTTCAGTGTCAAGTTGAACACTACCAATCATCAGAAAACAAGGAAACCCACAAAGTATTCCAATCCCTGGCGGTTTACTAGAAAAAGTGGAAGCAAAACTTTTAGATCAAAGCCTTGTATGTCTTCATACTTCAACTAGTCTTGTCAAGGAAACTAGTCTATCAAAGACTACAACAACCTTCATTCTCAATCACAAAAAAAAACCATTCAATAGTGAATATTAACTTTATAGTTAATATACATCCGCAGAGTAGATCTCCTACTCAGTTTATGCATTTCTGTAAGTTTTTTTTTTAGAGTGACAAGACGAGCAGGACATAAGCCTGATAAGCAACACATCTGCCCATAGCAGTACAGTGACACGCAGCTACTGGAACATGAAGGGTCCAAATTATTACCTAGGGCTAGACTGCGCTAATCACCCAGAGATATAAGAATATAAGATGATCAAGTATTGCAGCTAGATACAAAAAACCAACTGAAGTAGACAAATCCGTCGTGTCGTAGTGAATAAACCGTCCTACTTTCATTCTTGAGGTCGCAGGTTCAATTTTGGCTGGCATCTTTAAGTATTTTTCCAAGGACATATGTAGAAGGTTATCTATCGTCTTTGCTGGCTTTAAAAGTTTAATAAACCATCGTGATGAAAACAAGATTTAGTTAAATGATTAAGAACAATTTCGAGGTCATGCGTCATCGTCCAATCCACCCTAGGCCAGCGTGGTATAGCTTTGACTCTATCCTTGCGAAATAAAGCCCAGAGTCCCAGCAGTGGGAACATGTAGTGGGCTGCTTATAAGTATAAGTAGAGGAAATGTTTGTGGATGTGATTAACCAAAATAAGGAGAGACTTTCATTTAATGTAAAGTGAAATTTAGTGATAATTTAGTTGCTTACAATATTTTATTTTTATTGGGAATCTATGGTATCTTATTATGTGAGTAAATAGGTAGTAAAACATTTTATAATTGACTAGTTTATGCGTGGGCCGTTGGGAATGTAGATAATCAAAACCGGATTTGACGTCCTTGGAGGTCGATTTAAAAAAAAAGGTTTGCATTACGTCTATAATATAAACAAATTCCTTCAAGAGTAAGTTTTTAACAAACTAATAAATATACAAAGCTATAAAGCATTCATGCGGAAACGAAAAGGACGACATGAAGCGATATGGCGGTCAAGTGCATACCTACTATATCCATACTAATATAAAGAGAAGAGTTTTTCCTTTGAACGCGCTATTTTCAGAAACTACTAGCCCGTTTCCAAAAATATTTCACCGTTGGATATATACTTGTTCCCCAAATGCTATAGGTTACATATTATACATAAGTACTACTATAGCCGGGCGGGACTGATACTTATCGATAAAACAAACGGCTCATAGGCAATAACATTATCGTGCGAAAAAGACTGCAAAGCCTCGAACATCGCCGGAAAATTGCTAGCTCTTCGGTTTTTATCGGATACACTTCGGAAAGTGTGCGACTGATTTGTACGATCTAATACCACCTTGCCCATTTTTCTATCGGAAAGCTCGTAACTCGAAAAAGCGACACCGTTTCATGGTTGATGTTCCAAAGACACGAACGAAGACATTTGACTCTACTTTCGTGATAAGAACGTTTAGGCTGTGGAATACGTTGCCTGAGAGGGTTTTTCCCGATAGTTACAATCTTTGTGTCTTCAAATCGAGAGTGAATCGGTTTCTTTTAGGTAAACACGCTCCATCGTAGACCGCATCATCGTTTAACATCAGGCGAGATGGCGGTCAAGTATTTGACCGGATAGTTTTTTTTTTTTTAACTTTTATAGGTTTACTATAAAAGTTAAAAAATAAAATAAAAAAAAAAAAATCTAAACCCGGTTACTGAATCAGCTAGTTATAATGAGGTATAAGATAGTACCTCTAAATAAAACAAAAAGTCTACAAAATATTACACATACCGGACTCATTGAATTTCTTTGTGTGTAATTATTTATTTATGTTTGCCCAAAAGTTAAAACGCATAATATATAAAGGTTTACTTGTTTTACTTTCTAGATCATTTTTATTATTTAGGTGTGTACATATTTAATTTATTTGAAAACAAATCTCCCCTTATTTCTTTCTTATCCTTTCATTCGTAGTGTACAATAAGTTCGTTTTTTTTATTTAATTTCAATTTGGAAACTCTGTCGAAGAATATACAAAAAGTTCATATTTAACGTTTATGAATAAGATCATTTTTATATATCACCTAATGTATATATCTCAATATTGTAACTATGTATATTACCATACTATTATACTTTAAAATGAAACTTAAGGTAATAATAGCATTTGAAATGTGAGAACGCTCAAACACGTGTAACTAACTTATTCCTATGGCTATCATTCCGGTTTGCTTCGTCTTTACTAACAACTATTTCTTAAAAAGCAACTTGTGGCATTCGTTAACAGCAACGGTAGGACCGAAAAGAAAGTAACTAAGTGAAAAAACACAGTAATTAGTATGTAAAAAACGCGTGTTTCCAATTACATTGGACCAATAGAACTCGTGAACTGTATCGTAGCACAGTAAAAAGCCGGTTACTCAAGTTCTTTATCAAACAATTTAATGCAGGTATATAAAATATAAAACAAGCAGCCCAAATGAACCAAATACGGATGTAAAAGTACGCCTAAATTATTGTTGATGCTAAATGCAAATTAACTTTCAGTTTTATGCAAATATTCTGCACTTCGGTTTATCGTAGCGAGCTTCGTAGCATGCGATTTTTGGTCGAATTCAACATTCGTACTCTAGTAACAACAAAGATGCACAATGAATCATTACAAATTTAGGCACACTATAAACTGAAACAATGACGTCAACACTTTTTGTAATTGAATTAGCAAGTGTAACATGCACAAACTAACATTTTACACTACAAATGAACAGTCTCACCGTGTCATGAACAATTATTGCGTTTTCATCGAAAGCGAACAAATTGCGGGGTGACGTGTGATGCAGGGTTGCAGGACACTAATGGAATGAGCGGTGTTGCCGACGCGGCACCGGCCGGCACCGGGGATGCAGTCGGGAGTACTCACGTGTTGACAATCTCAAGCGGCCATCTCAGGAGAGCGGCGCGGAGCGAGCGGGCTTGAGCGAGGCCGGAGCGGAGCGCTACGCGGGGCTAACTCGGCGCTAGGGCCTGATGCACGGCGCCGCGGACGCGCGTATCGAGGAAGGAAGTCCCGGCGAACTGTCAACGGCGCGGAAATCGGGCGGCGGTGGAAGCAGCGCGCATGCGCCCCGTGCCTGTTAACAGCCGCCCTGCAGCCACTCCCGCCGGGTGGCTCGCTCCTACCCACCTACCCTTTAAATCGAACGTCATATCCCACCGCGCCACCCCGCTGTAATTTCTGAAAAGCGCTGACTACCCCCCCACCGGCCGACCCTAAAAAATGCATTGCGTAACGGTTTTATAAATTTCGCTGGAGAATGGTTGTCCAATCAATTATCTACCTGCTTTTGGGCAACGGTATCGAGGATGGAACTGGTTTCATTTTAGATTCTTGGTAATATTACAATTAGAAGCAGAAGGAAATTGTCCAAGCTGAAACTAATTTTATGATCAACTACCGACATTCATTGTAAATATTAATCCTTTTTTTAGAACTAACTTAGTTCTTACTAATTATTTTATGGAATACTGTTAAGTTTGCTAGGGTTCATAGACTTTTCAATAATTCATTCCTACTTAAATAATTTTCACTAATTAGTATTACTGTTTGACATGCGAAGGCTTGACAATTTTTTTATTCAGCCTAATGATTCTTTAATTTTTATCATCTAACTTTTCATTAATGAAAGACTTTTATTTGATCACCATTTCTCTTGAAGTAAGTCAATACTACGGTCAATTGTCGGCGATCGCGATCGATACAATAGAGCGCGTTTGCTCAAATTTAGATTAAAAAAAATGAGGATGTATGCAGGGCCCCACTTACCATAGGCTATCCCAGTACAAAAAAAATCCATTCCGAAAAAAAAATGCCTCTTGGAGCTTTTTACTTGAGTTTTATTTACTCGTACTAATAAGAATAATAATAATCTGCAAATAAATAAATAACTAATTTCAAAGATACGGTTTTCACTCTACAAATTTCAAGTTTCTAGATGTTTACTTTTTATTTTTAGTAGTGGTAGGAGTCCACCTGAGGAAGTATTTATTGCTTTTACCTTTGCCGATTATTCTACTGCCAAGTAATATTGTGCAAACAATACTGTGTTCCGGTTTGAAAGGAAATGTTTCCAGAGAAATTACAGCGCGTAGAGATAAAACATCTTAGATCTCTGAGTGACGAACGCAGTGTGGTACTAGGTAATGATTTGGACTCTCCATGTTCCAATAGCTGCGTGTCACTGTGCTGTGAAGTGGCAGGCATGTTGTTTACCATCAGGCACATGTCCTGGTCGTTTCGTCAAAACTAAAAAACAAAACTTTAAATAATTTCTATCCATTGTACCATCTTTCTCGTCCATGCTCGAACTCTACATTGAGTAAAAGGCAAATAATCATCAATGAGGTAAGTACTTTATCTGTTTGTCAGAGCACATGAAAATTATCTTTATATTTTTACTAAAGGAAAAAAGTGTTATTAACGCGTTTTTTTTTATTGTTTCACCAAAGAGTACGGAAACGGTTATTACTATTATTTATATCGGTAATTATTTTATTTTTTAATGTTCTCGTCGTTTCATGTGTTTAGATTTTTTTATATCAGTTGTGCTGATCTAGTGACAATAATCTGGTTTGAAAGGCAATGTTTCCAAAGAAATTACAGGGCTTAGAGATATAATATTATCTTAGTTCTCTGGGTAACGAGTACAGTGCAGTACTAGGTAATTATTTGGATTTTTCATGTTCCAATAGCTGCATGCCACGGTGCTATTACGTGGCTGGTTTCTTATCAACAGACACATGTTCCGCTCATTTCGTCACACTGTACTTTAAAAAAATGTGATATCACAAGCGTGAGGTTTAAATCCATCCTACCTCTGACTCATTTCTGATTTAACATGCCATCAAAAGGGTACTCAATAACTGAAACATAAGTGAAAGGATTACTTTGTTATCTTAAAAACTTCTCGATATATTATGATTTTAAAATCACAATTTTGGACTCTCCCAAAAACGCTTCATACAAAAACACTACTGAATCGTGACGTCACTATGTCGTATTTTCTATGCGTCGCGCGTAAAGTTTCTATGTTAGCTATTATAAATATTGCGTTTAGGAAACTGGTTTCATAACAAAAGTCACTTGAAATTGAATGGGCTATCCAATGGTAAAAACATTTTCTAATAATTACGTACTTTAAAATGGACTTGCCCATCCAGCTTTAAGCTTTAAAGTTAAACAAAAAATGTCATGAAATAGGTACATGTTTTATTTTACTTAAATAGTCAAATATTAAAATAAAATATTTAAATAATCAAATAATTTAATATAATTGCAGGACTTGTTGTCATGCCTATTACCACAGATTTCTAAAACAAAAGGCAGATGGAACGTGCGGAACACAGGTCCTTAGGTCCGGAAAGCAAATATCAAACGCCAAAGCAAATACAAACTCCAGTCAGTACGAAACTGACTTCCGTCTCGTACGGGAGTCCCGTGTGATTTTATGTTTTGTTTAAGATTATGCCGTATTGTGCCTTCAAACATTGCAAACATTGTTCCCAAAAATAAAAAAAGGTAATTTCATAGGAAAGTTAGAATATTTTTACTGGTATTTATATAATTTAGACGATTTTATTTCGATTGATGAATAGAAACACAACACCTCAACGAACATAGGTCAGTGTTGCTATACTAAATTGAAAATATTTTCCCTGAAGTTAAGGTAAAATATAGATTCTAATTTTGTTTTGAAGATACTCGTAGACCAAATTATTGATGAACATTGTATAATTCAATTTTAAGCCCTATTTTTATAATCGTTATTTTTTTATTTAATGTGAATCGATGCCAAGAACAAATCCTCGCCGTTACTAGGGTTAATAAAAATACTAATAGTGTTGATGAAAACTATAGTTATGAAACGAATAGATAAGAACAAATCCTCGCCGTTATAAAACGTCTCGTCTATGACCTGTGGATTCTAACTTGATCTGTGCAGTGCTGTTAGCATATATATTTTCAATAATACGAACACATTTTTTCTTACTCCTTGTTGAATTAGAGCCTCCCAGAGCAGATTGTGTTTGATTGAGTCGAAAGCTTTATTGTAGTCGACAAATGCAATGTATAGGTCTTTCCCATACTCTTGAGATTTTCTATTAACTGTTTTAATACATGCATATGATCAATAGTTGCGAAACCCTGCTCTAAAACCAGCTTGTTCAATGGGCTGTTCTTCATCTATAGTCCTTGATATTCTATTTAGGATCAGCTTTGAAAAAAATTTGTTAATATTTGACATGAGGGCAATAGGTCTATAATTTTCAATTACGTTTCTGTCTCCTTTTTTGTGGAGCAAGTTATTAACAAGAAATCCTTGCATTATATATTATCGGTGTAATAATAAATTATTTTAAAATAATGTTTTATGCGTTTATTATACGTGAAAATTTCCAAAGCTTAAGACAACAATAGTGGGACTTTTTTCTTAAGACTGGGAACATTACACGCTCACCAACGTGAGTAATTTGACAACGTCGGTGAGAGCTGTCACGCATACATAACTAATGACTGGCCTCACAGTGTCGTTCACGAAGGTTTCATCTGTTTAGAAATCTGTGCCTATTACATAGAGGTTAAAGACCACTGGCTCTAAAGGTGAAGGAAAAAAATGCATACGGAAACCAGTGGATTTTACTTGTCAACCTGAACTTGGCTAGCTAGCGTTTGGACTATATTGTGATTTTCTCATGATGAGAAGAAGCCCCGAGTCTCAGTGTAGACTGGATTGCTTATACCATACTGATATATTTAGATTGCGTATCTATTTTTAAATACAACTAACACTATAAAAACAAATTACTTCATGAATGATAATATTCGCCAACATTCAAACGTACGTCCGTGACATTTCGGCGGATTCAAGGTAAAAAAATTAATTTGAATTCAGTTCGTTTTACGTGAAAACTAACTGGTCTGGGCGGTGAAGGGAAAACCGGAGAGTTCGCTTGAATCAACTTTTTATAATTATATGTTGAAACATTGACACGATCACCTGTGAAGGTACAATGCTATTAAATATTATAATTTGTAGGATGATGGAATCTATAGTGGTATTAGCATTCGGATCGCTTCTTAAGAATACGCACGAATAATGACACTGGAACGATTTTGATAATGTAAACGTTTATTTGAAAACGAATATAGAGATCTATAATATAAAAATTAAAAAAGACTGATATTATAAAGACTAAAACTAAAGTTTGTAGATTTATAAGTGCGTATGTTTCTTCCCACGTATCTCTGTTATGAGTGGTTAAATTTGGATGTAGTTGAGTTTTTAGTAAGAACTTTACCCAAATTAATACTTAGGTTTATTTTATCTCATAAAATGTTGTGGTTGTTAATCGGCCGCCTACACCGCGGGGCGCAACTAGTCTTACTTGCTATAAATACTATAAATTCGAAATTTTGTAAGTACATATGTATGGACATTTGGTACTCTTTTAAGCAAAACTACACGAACACACGCAGGAAGCTAATGACTAATACACACGGTGCATCAAGAAGAAGTCACCGAGTCAATCACCTTTTTATGTAAAGAAAATGCATTTACGCATACCCTTTCACCGCAGACGATCTCGGTATGTTGGACTAGGTACCATGAATGAACATGGTAGACACCTCTACCGACTAAAACGTCCACGGGATTCCATCTCTGCTACTCGTATCTGCAGCCGGAACGCGGGATCGGTCTGGCATTCTTCCGCAAACCTGCCACGGCTTACCTGTCTCCGGACTTGCCTCTGAAACAGATCCGTCATAGACGTACCTGAACCCAGAATACAACGTGATTACCTCGAAGACCAAATGCCAAGACTCATGTCTGTGGTGTTTGTGGAAACAAAAAAAACTTGTACTATATTTTTTTAAATTCCAACTGACGGACTAATTCATCTTTTTTAGTCAGCAAGCTTATTGCATAAATAGAATAAAGTAGGTTTGAGCTGACATTGAGCTGGCATAAACAGCCTACTCTATGTTCCTACTGCAGACATTTATGGCCTTTTCTCATAAGAAGAGAATCAATTTTGGTCAATGTTGTTGTTGTTATTGGTCACGTACAGGCAGACGGATGACACAAAAATATAACGTTTTTCTTGAAATGCCTCGATTTCCTCACTATTATATTTAATTCTTTAGTGTTAAATACAGCGCTGATGATAAACTCATATGCTCTTGTAATTAATTACTTAGAGGTGCAGGAAACATTTGATAACGACATCATGATTGTGAGATCACCCGCGAAATGCCTTACTGTTACTTACAATTACTGTGGTTATGAGAATTTGGTAGATAAAAATAAAAACAATTTTATTTGATTGCGTCTCAATATTATTGTAATTTTCCCGCGAACCACCATTTAAATCAGTTTTGGAATCATTTGACATTTACGGATCCCAAAACGTGAATTAGCATCAAAAATTTAGAATGGCATCATTACCAAGAATGTTAGGAATTTCCGGCTCGACAGCGTATTTAAAATTGTTATTTCTGAAAAAAAAAACGCAATTACTTATATGAGGGATTTTCTATTATCTGAACGAGCTATACTATTTTAGAAGCTGTTCGTGGTAGGGCTCTTTGCAAGGTCCGCCCGGGGAAGTAGCACAACTTTGCCAGTATAACATTATACCTTTTTTTTTACTTTAATAGATTGACACTTGACCGCCATCTCGCCTGATGTTAAGCGACGATGCGGTCTACTATGGAGCGTGTTTACCTCCAGGCAGTAAAGTGCAAACATCAATGTGTTCCAATTTAAAGGGCAATGTTTCCAGACGAATATAATAGAATATTCTTTATTGTCATGGCAGTAACATTCACATATACTATAATTACAAAAATTAAGTTTTATGAACGCCACTACACAGACTCGTCACATTATTACAATTTCAGTTGATGTACAAGATACGTTTGTACCTACTTAGATCTGCTGAAATAGGTACTGCTTTTATAAATTCTTAGTAAAAAAATAATAAATGATGCCAGGTGGATACCGCCTTAGCAATACCCATTACAGGGCATGGAGATAAATCAAGTTATTTCTCTGGTTGATGGTGGGAGCGCAGTACAATGCTAGATAATGTTTTGGATTTTTCATGTTACAATAATTAGATGGCACTGTGTCGTTATGGCAGGTATGGTGCTTACCATCAGGCACATGTCCTACTCGTCCCAATATTCACTCTATACAGTAAAAAAATCTTTCATTTCCTTATTTGCTTTCTCTCCGCTCCCCATCTACCTCTAATCAAAATGACCTCACCTAAATGTCATACTTGTAAAGCTTAGAATAGTTTGAGCTATTGTTAGCGTGTAAGTATAGTGTATATTTGTTCCCGCGTATCGTAACGGCTGAACTGATTCGAATGAAATTATATTCGTAGTAAGTCTGGGTTTAACATATAGGTGGATTCTTATTTTGTAAAAATAAATAGTAGTTGAGGTACGGGTTATCCCGCAGGGTGCAGCTAGTTGGAATATAATATGAATAAATGTATGTTCTCTAGGAATTGACATTTTTATCTAACTTTACAAAAGGAAGATATTCTTAATTCGACTACGTATATTGTTTTATTTGCTTTCAGTCAGAACGTTTGTCTAGGAACTAGACTCTAGGTGAATATTTAGGCGATCTTTTGTACATTATTATCACCCACACCCTTTTCTATCTTGCTGATGAGTCTCTCTCTTACTTTGTCATCTGCCTCATCCCTGTGCTTATCGAGTCCAGATTCGGGACACAATAGTTGCAATATCGTCAACCCATCTTGCTGATGGATGTTCAATGTTCCGTTTATCGTGCCTTGGACACTATTTAGGTCCATCTGTGATCACACTGCCTTACAATATGTCGTCCCTACCGCCAGATACTTTTATCACAGCTATTTTAACGGCCAAAATTTTAGTTTTTGCGCAGATTTTAATTATACGTACAAATTGTGAATTCACAGCTAAATTTGACCCATACTAATGTGCCGTATTTGTATCCACGGCTATATTTGACCTATAAAACATCATAAGTAACGATACGAAAACTCTTCCCATCATGTTCCAATTTTGTAACAATATATCAAGGTGTGTGAGTAAGTATCTATAGAAAGTCACTTATATCTTTTCAAAATGGCTGTGTCCAGTTCTCCTGCAAACAAAGGATGGGCAAGCGGGAATGGGGTCACACCGGCTGGCCAAAAAATAATGCATCGAGTGTGTTGCTTCCGAAATAGAAGCCGATTATATAGGTCAAGCTATGCGTTGTATTGGTTGTATGGCACGTACAGCGAAAATGATTTGCAGCGATTGTGTATTGAATGTTCATTGACCATTATTTTTCAATAGCTCTCAATAAATGTGTTAACAATTTAAGTGATTATTTTATTTCAAAGTCGTAATGGCTTAGTGGGAAGCAAATTGTGAGATCATTGATAGGATCATAGATGTCTGAATATAATATTTATCCATATACAGTGTGCTAGTTATCACCACCACTGGCTAAACCAATTAATGATGACATTATAGTGATGAAACCTAAAAATACATCTTTTGAGGGCTTGAGGACTTTTATAAAACCCACCAAACCGCACTATGCCTCTACACTCTACTTATGTCAGAAAGCCCAGCAGTGGGAACATACAATGAGATATTTATCGTAACTGCATGTGTTCGTAGAAATAACATCTTTAAGAAGTTATTACGCCAAAAAATATTGTCTCATTATAATAATCGATGAAAGCTGGCTCCAACAAAAAAATGTCACGTTCCCCCTGAGCTGAACGTGGAAGCGAAAGCGCAAAACAAACTAAAGAGAGGCACGATCGGTTTAAGCGTTTGACTTGTGACGCATTTATATTATTTATAAAAAATAACGTTGTCATGTTAAATTACCGTCCATAAACCGACTTTACAAAGACTGGCTTTGTGGCTTAGTGGGTAGTAACTCTGCCTGCGAAGCCGAGGGTCGTGGGTTCGAGCCCCACCCAGTGCAAACATTTGTGTGATGAATTCAAATGTTTGTACTGTGAAACACCCAGGTTTATATGTATAATAAGTATGTATTTACAACTATATAAGTATTATATCAGCTATCCGGCCGTCATATTACAAGCTTTGCTTAGTTTGGGGTCAGATGGTATTGTGTTTGAATTGTCCACCAATATTTACAAAGGAACATTTTTTCCGTAATTCATGCTGCACTAGCACTAATTTTATTTGTTTGTAACTTTAATAACAGTTGCACTATGGTAGCTCGAGTTTCTTCTCTGTAATTGTATTTGTAACGAGCTTGTATTTGTTTTTGTGTATTTGAGGTCTTTTCAAGAAGTGCTCAGAAGTTAATTAATAAATATTAGTGGATATTTCTCATACAGGACTATCCAGCCTCAAACTAATTAAAAACTACACTAAAAAAATCTAAGCCTCAAACAAAAACGGTACCAATAACAATGAACAATGGACTAGATAACTTCTGGGGGCTCACTCTCACATCCTGCAAAGTTCAAAAACAAACAACAAAGATAATGAAGATGTAAACAAAATCTGTAAATTCGAACCCACGTCACATATCAGACAGAGTGACATAAATACGCAACAAAGAATGCAACCAGGTCTTTAATAGCACGAGTATAGAAAGTGGGACGCATGGCCCGATTTCAGTATCTGTGTATTTCATACCGTGGCCCACATAGCTGCTATCCAACGCATAGCATTTCTGCAATGAGGCCACAAGTGGCTAGCGTCCACCACTCGTGATATCACGTAGAGTGGAGACTATCGGAATATGTGTCGACGTGTGAGTTATAATGAATTTGTTTTCCGTCTCTTTTTTCAACTACTGACTATAGATACAGATTTTTCTTAGTAAATTAAAGCAATATGCACGTCAAAAATTAATATTCAGGATCAATATTCATATATTACACGGACATAGAATTTATTATATCAACATTTGTCATTTATTTTATAGACTCGTACGTTTTCTTTCTAAAAAAAGTTTTAATCTGGTTTTTAAAAAAAATGAATGAAATCGCATGCTTTATACCAGCCTTTCCCAAAGTAGGCTATAACGCCCCCTTGTGGGCGCTGCTGAGCCTAAAGGGGGCCGGTTAGAGACACAGAAAAAAGGGGGCGTTGTTTTTGAAATGATGGGCATTTTGTATTAAACTAATAGATAAGATATCTCTGTAATTCCTATACTTATTTATTATTTTAGTGGAAATAAAATTTGATTTGATTTGTGTAGAGGCTTGGGGTCCATTGTGTGCTACCTACTGGGCTCATGTCTCAAGTTAGCTCTTGCGGGTTATAGTAAAAGTCTCGTTTAAAATTAATGTTTAATGTCTGCTTATATAGCTCACAATAATTAACTAATTTAATTTGAAGTCGTAGTAATTTTTAAGTATGTTAAAAAATGGGGGCGCCTAATAATAATTTATTCTCAAAGTGGGCAGCAGACAAATTTGGGAGCCCCTGCTTATAATATGTACACAGTAGGTGGTTGTACAAAAATACATCGCGTACATAAACCGACTTTGCAGGCTTTGCGAGTGCATGACTAGGTCTTCTTCAGTCTACCTCTGTATCTCAACAGTGTGTAGGGGTTCTACACTCCGTCAGTGTGTAGGTCCTATACTCCGCGATTTTCAAATTTAATGTTCCGATGTTTTAAAAAAGATGCCGCTTATCTTTTTAGCGTTTTACCTTTTGTGTTTTACTTACCGCATTAATAAAAAAAAGGAAAATTCTTGGTGTTTACCTAATTTTTTTTTAGTTATTGGAATAATTATTATTTCAATGCACACCTACAAAACTGATGTTTGATTCTTAAATACCAATTGATGTATATTTTTGAAAAATTAGATTCTTCAGAGCTAGTAAGATAGTGTACGATAATTTCTATATATATTATAGTATAATAATAAGCAAAATGATAATTATATTCGCAAGATTTTTTTAAGTCTTGAAGCTTTTCATCTGTGATTTTTCATGTCACAATAAAAAGTTTTCTGTACCATCTAAAATTCCAAGTAAAACTGGGGTTCTTTGAACTATGTAACTATTCACAAAAGCCAACAAAGCAAGATATTCTGTTACCAAACAACTTTTCTTAGTTCGTAAAATTTTGCTCTAATACAGCTATGTCTTATTTAGGCCACGCAGTCACGCTGTATTGGTGGTTTACCATCATACTTACTACCCGATTCATTAGTTACTATCAAGTCTAACTTGATTGTTTTACACACAGAAATCTAAATAAGTACCTTTATTTAGATTTCTGTTGCCTCACGTCATCATTCATTATTCAGGTCATTTTAGAAAAATAACAACGAAACAAAACCTTCCTAAAATTAAACTTGTACTTAGAAGACCACAAATTATCTAAAGCTTGTTCTTTTAAACTTTTAACAATCCTTAACGGAATGTCTCAAGTTTGCCTCTTCTTATATGCCAAGACCTTAGAAAATGTAACAAAATTACATAAAAATTAAAACGAAAATCATAATGCTTTTCATTGAATATAAGAACACTAACAGTGCCCCGCGGTTTTACCCGCATAGTTACTGTTCCGTATTTTTTCGGAATAAAAAGTAGCTTATACTAGTAAAATAATAAGTTCTATACTAGAACGAGTATCTAAAGCTGCACTAGTAGGCTCATATCAGATTTGGCTAGGCAGGGAGAGAAAAACGAGTAGTGAAAGTGAGTGTTGATGTACGTCAGAAAGGGGCCCCTTAAACCTACGCCCGAGTCACAAGTCTCGGGATCTACTCGAGTTTTCTCTCTCTGCCACACGATGGACCCGGCACCCGCACGGAATCCGTGGAATGCTAAGAAGATCGTCTCTCTTTTTCAGACTACAGTGTATCTATGTTCCATATTTCAACCCGATCTGGTCGGACGTTCCGACATAACTGAGCATCAAACATTCATATAATCCAAGCAACCAAACATTGAAATTAATAATATTAGTAGGATTGAAACGTCAAATTGCCTGTTTAAAAAAACTTTAATCTTGTGTGTTAACTTGTGGTGTGTCCCGAATCTGGAATCGATAATCACAGGGCCAAGGCAGATGGCAGATGCCAAAGTAAGAGAGAGACGTTTACCCATCAGCGAGAGAGAAACGGATGTGGGTGATCATAATGTACAAAAAAATCGTATAACTGCGTTAACCTAGACAAAAGTTCTGACTGAAAACAAATAAAACAATATACATATCGAATTAAGAACCTCTTCTGTTTGTGAAGTTAGATAAATATATGTACATATGTCAATACCTAGAGAACAGACATAATACGAGTATAAGGCCAACTTGATGTACTCTGCGGTATAACCCGTGACTCAATAACCACTTAAAACATGCATTGTTTTTTTGGCATTGGCTTTCCTTTGATGGCTATCTCACCCAATGCTTAGCGACGATGCAACACCGTCTACGATATTTATCTATTTTAATTAATTATTTTTATATTACTAAGAATATTTTGATTGCAGCGTAAAGTTTTTTCTGGCTATTTTTCCAAATGCGAATGTACAAATTTTTCATCACCACTGGTTTCCACGTTGAAGGCAAACATGGAACAACAATTGAGGAAACCAGAAAATACATATTTTCAAAACATCTATTAACTACCTACCACCTGAAATGGGTAATCATTATGGCTTCGACTCTCTCCTTTACCAAAATTAAGACCCAAGAAGAGTTCTTGCAGTGAGAAGATTAAGTTCGTTACTTATGTATGTGAATCGTTTTGGATAAGGCGTTTAAAATTATCTAAATTTAAACTGTAAATGGCAATTTTGTATAAATATTATCACTCGTATTTATCAAAGGACCACCTGTGTCGTATTATTAATCAAAGGTGCACCTAATTACACATTTAGTAGGTATAAACCGATGTGATGATAGTGGTGTCAGTTGGTGAGGCACTTAAACGCACATGTAAGTACGATACTTTAGGTACCGAGAATAAAGTAGGTGGTCCGATTAATCATCATGCTTGTAATTATACGCAGCATTAGCCTCCTCTAGCCTTACTTCGACAACCTATAACAGTAGGTATTAGTTGTTGGAGGGGTTGGATACTTTGCTGAGTTACAAAACATCAGAGTAGCACAGAGAGCCATGGAAAGGTCTACGCTTGGCATTAAACTCCAAGATCGTATCCGAAATACTGAGTTCCGACAAAGAACGAACGAACGTTTGGGACGTCGGAACTACGGTAATCCAGCTAAAGTGAAGTTGGGGCCGACACGTTGTTCGACGCGGTGATAAAAAGTGGAGTAAAGTTGTGACCGAGGCAAGGTGAGCAGAGTATAGGGCAAGAATCCAGCTGCAAGAATCGATATGGTCTTTATCGCGACTCGTTTGCCATAGGACCGAGGAAGACGGCATGACACAAGAGAGCCTATATTCAGCAGTGGGATAAAGAGGGCTGTGGATGATGATGACGATGATCTTACAATGACTCACTTGACTTAAATTCGGTATTGTTCTTTTGACGGCACAAACATTATACATTTACATTTTAATTTGAATTTGAATTAATTAATGTAATAATTTACTACGAAATTTGACATTTTTTCGTCTCTCGTAAGCCTTCAGCAAAAAGTTTGACTAATGAAAATAAATGTACAAAACAACAATAAGGAAGAAAATACTTCAGTGACAGAATTGTTTCATCGTTCCGCTTATATCGTTGCCTCAATCATTAAAATAACAAAAGGAAATAGTTTTTTAATATCGCGTAATTTATTAAAATATTTTAACCTTGCAATAACGATAAGTCTAAAATAAAACCGATAACAAATATTGCAAATCTAAAATAGTGAAGTCCTTGTTAAGTTCATGTTTGTGAATTAGCATAATGAGTGTTTGTTTATGTTGTTAAGCAAATCAAATATTCCGTACGTGAGTGTATGTATGCGGTCATTAATTTCGTGGTTTTGCATGTTTGTGTGCTAAGTTTCACGGAACAATATGGGTATAGGATGACCGCGATAAGCCATAACCGATATTATTGCTAAACTCGTCGTTTTGACGGAGTTATTCTACTCATATTATAAATGTAGAAGTTTGAATTTAGATGTTCGGGGTACTATAAAGAAATGAAGGAGTGTGAAAATGTTGATTTTTGTAGCACAATCACGTCGAAACGGTTGATTGAATTGGATTACATTTATAACACTTTTAGATTATTATCTGGAATAGAGTATAGGCTACTTTTTATGGCGAAAAAGTTATATAAATAAGAAGTAAGCGAGCAACACCGCAAAGCGATGCCGGCAATAGCATACATGTCACTTTTCAGCCCGAAAAAAGTATAATTTCTTTGAAAATAGACATTTATTTAATTAGCTGAATACTACATGAATAATGTCATAGGTTCGTGGCCATATTAACCTTGCCATAGGCCTCAAAAAGTTCCTTAAGTATATACAAAAATACATTAATGAACCTCAATTAAACACAATGATATTTGTGTTATTAGTCATTTAGAATATATTTGGTATTTTACTAGGAGAAGAAATTACTATTTTAATTACTGGTCATGGTGGCCTGGTAGCGAGAACGTCTGATATGAAAATCTTGATCGTAGGCTTGAATCCAACCTGTATTTATGAGTATTTTTCTAGATACAGAACCACTGGTATGTCTTTTTCACTGGCTTTGATGGTTTAATTTTAAAGGTTTACACATGACCGCCATCGGCTGATGTTAAGCGACGCCGACGATGAGGTCTTAGCTTACCCAAAAAAATTATACATTCTCGATTTGACCAAGATTTAAAATAAATTACGTGAATAATATTTACGTTGGCTTATAATAAATAATGTTGTTTAAATTATGGTATTATTTTTTAAACTTGTTTTTTAAATTTAACAGCACCAAACTGCACACACTACCTACTTACCCACGCAAACACACCCTCACACACACGCTTACACGCACGCAAATATACATACATAAGCAAACATTTGCACACACGCTCGTATACCAATGATAAAATCATGTTTATTTTTTTGTATTGTTATTCTATAAAGGCGGAATACACTAGATTATGCAACACAGGCATTAGCCTAGTGCAGTTTCTAAAGTACAACTTAATTAGAGTATTAAGATCTACAAAGTGTTCCATTTAAACTTGTAATTTACTTTCTATGAAATATTTTTTAATTTTTATATTATTATTATAAATGTCTTGGGATTTTATTTAAAATACGAATGTAAAAGTGACTAGCGGGAAAAGGGAAAAAAAAGGTGTAAAAGTTTCTACAGCATTGGCGAACTGACATATAAGTAATGCTTATAATGTGTATGTATACTTATTTTTTGTATTCTCTTAATTTAGTCACTAATATTTGATTTTAATTATTTTGTAAAACAGTTTAATTTTAATACGACATCAAGATTTTAATTTTTAATTTAAATTAAATATCATTATTATAATTCAAATATGGCATGTGACTATTTGTCACCAATAACAGAGTATGGCTATGATCCGTCGATTGGTAGGCAGGGAATCCATATACAAAGCAAAACGTTATCACGGTCGTACTGTAATCGTTATCTACGCTGCTATTGCGTGCATGTTTAAAATAATGGCGGGGGCGTGCGGGCGCGCGGGGCGCGGCGGGTCGGCCGGAGCAGCGCCTGCATACAACGCGGCGCCGCATCCCGGCCGAACTCTGCGGCACGTGTAGCCCAGGGACGAACTCCGCGAATAAGGATGCAGTTTTAGCTTACAAAAATTATTTAAAAGTAGCTCATTTGCTTTTCCAGAGTATAATGTAACTGGGTTCCGAATCTTAACCCGATCCGTTTTGACGTTTCGATGTTATTGATTAACAAACATCTCTGCCAGGGCTGTCCAAGCAACGGACCGCGCATTTTTTTCATACGGCCCGCAACGCATGTTTCAATCAGAAAATAATTTCCAATAAATCACTTTTGCAATGCGTCGTCAACAACGAATGTAGGTACAGATTGATTGAAGTTCATCAGAACCCCTATTATTTAAGGCATTTTGTCCTGAGAAATGCAAAATCTTAATAGTACTATTTGTCCTATCCACGTAGGGGGTAGACAGGCAGGTAAAACATTGCAATGTGCAGATCATAAATGTAACACGAAATAAAAAATAAACATAATACAATTATTTATTATTGGCCAGAAATGTCAGCGTTATTGCTAACAGTGATCTCTTATAGATAACTATTTTGTTCATAGAAATACGTCATATTTATAGTAAGAAACACAAAGCAAAAATAAAGTGCACAAAACAAAAACAAACGAAATAAAATAATAATTATATTAACATTAAATACGAGTAAATATTACTATATTAGTTTGAATTGAGAAAATGGCTGGATAAAATTTAATGCTAAAATCACATAACAATGCTTGTATTACATTGAGGTGCATCAAAATAAGTGAAGTAGGTAGGGAAGGACACAGTATTGAGGAAAAATAATTAATTATTATTAATACATTACAATTGACGGGTTCATCAACCACTGTTTTTATTTAAATGCTGATCTCATAGTTCAAAGCTTGCACACTAAGTTGAACTGCATTACGGCACGTGTAACCCAGGGCCAAATTCAGGAAATCAGGACGATTTATGTACGAATAAGTGACACATTAAGAAAAATTATGTGGTTTTAAAACTTTGACCATGTATTAAGCTTGCTTAATACGACCAACTTGCATCCTGGCCAAGCAAACCCCGGCTTCGACATAATTTAGAAGTTAGTGAAGTTATAATGACGTATGGATCATTTTTGAAGTATTTGTCTGTTACGATTTAATGCCTGTTCATTACATTGAAAAACGCAGTAATATGTAACCCGTAGTCCATAAATGACTTCGCAAAACTAATACATAAATGTAGTATTACACTTTATATTTCTACAAGCTCTACGAGAGCTAAATCACTGAAATCGTGTACGCTATTTGGGATAAAGGTTTAATATATTTGTATTATATTTAAATTTGATTATTATTATTTGATTAGATACTTAATATTCCGCTATCTAATACAATCATGTTTAAGTTAAAGTGCGTACTTCAGGACACCATGTTTCAAAAGAAGACATAGAAACGACAAGAGCAGGAACCGTCTCGTCAGCCGTACTTGGTAAAAATCAACATTTTGTGAATAATCGTATCGAGTTTATTTTATGTAACTAAAACATTTACAACAAAAATAACGCTAAAGGTCAAGATCAGTTCCATGTAAAAAACTTTTAATTTCCAACCACTGCATCTCGGCAAAATTATAATGTTAATCATAGATAGATAGATCATAGTTAATTGAATCGTTATTTATTTTGTACTTCTCGACTTGATTGTTAGATAATTTAATGAACGCAATTCTATCAATGTTCCGAAAAAAAGTTAACTCGAAAGTAGGCCACCGAAAACGAGTAGATTTTGCCATTGACATTGAGTCCATGGAAAGGTTCCGCGGAAGATCCGGCCGTGACCATGACAGATCACTGCTGTTGTCTACGCACAATAATTTATAATATTTAGGTAGTACCTTGTTACATGGCAACAATTTATTAATAGAAATCTCCAAGGAATAAGGAAGGTGATCGCTGACCTTTAGCTGTTACCGTTAGCATTTTCTTACTGTATTAATTACTTATTTATCAAATAAATGTCTTCATTTCACAGATAAATTTTAGAAAATTAAAAAACTCAGTCAAATAAACAACGTTTGTTGATTTTTCATGATTTATGGCGTGTAAATCCTGTCAGAAGTGATGACACGTGTAAAAAGCAGACCTTTATGCAGTTTCATCGAAAAGTCTTTGAAAACACCCTCGTTTTATAATCGGTCATGGGGATGGGGCGGGCGGTAGTGGGTGAGACTCGTGCAAACCTCTGCCCGTTCCCCGGGCAGATGTCGGCACGTGTAACGGGGGCCTGCATTAAACTACTCGAATAATCTGGAACTGGAACTTAATTTTGAAAAAAAAACTATTACGCATTAGAATGCTAGAAAAATTGTTGTTGTAATATTTTAATTTGGGTACAGTTAGGATGGATTTACAATTGCAAACATTACAGAAGAAAATCAAAAAGTTTTTGTCCTATCGTTTCAACGTTTCAATGTTATGATGGCACAATGTTTATCGGATTGTTTCAGTAGGCATACACACATTCTTTTTCAACGAAACTTGTACACTTGCCAAAAAATATCATTTACTGCCACATTTAAGATGTAGGTACAGAAACGTTAGATGGTACAAGCTATCGATTTGTTCAATGGTTCTGATATAAATTAGTAATACGTCCCTTTTCTCTTAAGTATACATTTTTACATTTGTAGATTAATTTTACTGGTAATTATTGTTACTGACCTTGATTTTAAACAAAGATTTATGCCACAAGTATAACCAAATTACAACGAGAGACGAACACCATACAAACGCCATATTTTTTGCTAATCGAATCCGAGTCATGGTATATCTTAGCGCGAGCGTCAAGGTCATTCACGGGATCGCGTCGAAAACAGAAATTCATTTTTATTTAATGCGCAGTAAAGCCAGTTTACAATGCGGACCTGTAATCGCATTGTACGATAACGTCATTCACTCACACACCAAAACGCATAGCCGAATTTCGTGGATGTATTTTCCTATTTTGCGTCTATGTGTGCAACGCAACGCCTGTGGCGGCGAGACGGCGATATCTGCAATAGATAAAGCGCGAGCGAGACGTAGAACGCTTATATAACGCATTATTTTTATAATTAACAGACAAAAATTGAGAGATACGGCAGCGCGACCCTGAGAGAGGACAGTGATCCCGAGAAACGAAAATTTGCACAGATCGAATGTGGGCGGCCTCGAACGCTGCACGTTACACACACAGCAACAGATAGAGCGCTCTACGCACACATAGATGGGGGGGGGAAAATTCTCGACTTCCGCGTGTGAAGGTACCAAATTCTGTGGGCAGCCTACATGCACCCTCCATCCATCGATCGCTGCAACCCCCATGCCCTATTAATTTTAAACTAGATGAAATCGAAACCGGGCTTCTTTATAAAGACGTAATATTTGAAGAGAGACATGAAATGTCAATTTGAATAACGTGAATGGTTCTCCGAAGCAGCAACAAGTTGCGAGTCAGGTTTTAGCGATGAGTTAGTTGATGAACATACGAAATCGCGATAGGAATAGGTACGTACGCCTTTTTATTGAAGCTCGCATAGTCTTTCTGGCCGAAACCGCACTTTGAGACGCATTTTTTGAATTTCCAACCTATTTTGTAATAAAAAATATATAGTTATAGGTATTGTATAAACTGTTTTCAATGATGTTTTGTTGTTTAATATGATTGTAGAATCGACAATTTTACTCGTTGCGCGCAAAAATAAATAAATAATAAATAAATAAGGCAAAAATAGCTCACAAGCGTGAGGTTACAAAATAATAAATAGATTAAATAAAAACAGTATATCGAAATTAGTCGTTGCGTAGTTTTTTGAGGCAGTTGTTTTCAAAATTTAAACATTAACACTTAAAAAGCGTTACTTATTACTTAGCATTGATTGATAAACAATAAATTAAATAGTACCTGTATTAAGTTCAAGTAGTGAAAATAAATATATTACTCATTTATAATATAGATAATCATTTATATTATAGATAATTTTCAAGATCATGTAGGTATTTCATAACAGCAAATATTTTAAATCAATTCTAGAATTAAATAAAAATGTGTATATAATCTATTAAGAACAGGCGATAAAGAAAAACGTCACAATGAAACTGGTTTGTCGGAGAAGTAGTACACACTCTTAAAAAAATCGAATTCGAAATTTGCTCAAGAGATCATAAAACCTTAAGAAGGAATGTAGTGAAATTATGAGCTAGATAGATATATTGATGTACGTTATGTAGGTACGAGTAAGTACTAGATAGATCGTATTTGGACTATATAATATGACTTATAAAATTAATTATCAGCGCGGCTCATTGCAGTGAACTCATACGTATTTACGCATACGCATATTAAACCAAACCCGTATTTCAAACCCTGAAGATTTTGTACTTTTAATTTATTTGACGTCACAGAGGTCAAACTTTTCTACACTAATCTGACACCACTCAAACATATTCCAGAGTTTTGACTCGAGTCAAATATAAACATACATACATATAAAATACGCGTAGAATTTTTTAGCAATGATTGCTTATTTATTACAAACTTATTGAACATATAAAATGACTGAAAACTGAATTAAAATTGCCACCTTATCTACATTTATCGATCCAACAATTTAATGGGCGTCAAAAGTTATCTCGGATTCAAAATATGTGTGAATTGCAAATTAAAATACATGCAAACAACTCTATCGCGCTGAAAAAATAACGTAGATACAAAAGTTAGGTAATATTCATCTTACATTTTAGAGGTTATTAGTTTATTCAACTTTGTGCATTTGATGTTTTTTTTAAAAGGTTATCATATGTTTTTACAACTATGTTTTATTAAAACGACGCGGATGTTAATCGTGATAAATTTTAAATTTTATATTAGTCAACATACGCATTATATATATATGAAAATAATAGCTGCGCTTCGCGGTTTTACTCGCGTAGTTTCCGTGATCAACATTAGCGTCACATTAAAATGAGAAATATCAGAACAAAAATATATATTTTAAATATCAAGCAAAAAAACGTAATGTTTTTTCTTTGTACTCCTTTTTTAACAAAATATGTACTTTTTCTTCACTCCTTTTGTTTTTATTCTCCAAAGCTAATAGGGTATACACGTATACCATGGCATAAACGCATACGATAGAAGATTTAAACTCTATCTATAGGAACTTTGAGGACACTTCCTTCCGTAGGTTAAGGACAATATGTGTATTTTTTATTGACTTGGTTTATGCTTTAACTTGAAATTAATAGTTTGAACCCACGTAGATACCTGAATATTTTTTTGTGACAATGACTGTCACGTAATTTATAAACATGAAAACAACCCGTCTTTTTCTCTTTTTTTCTATCTTAATAACAAACACACAAAAATACCACCGCGGGGTATTTTCGAGATCACGCTTATTGTGACGCGTCCGAAACATTAACGTTTACTTTATATATCATATTAAATTACGCTTTGTAGACCGGTACTCCATCAAATCTATAAGGTTTCCTACACTACATTTTCCTTAATTTAACCTCCAAACCAAAACACTAGTAATTTAAAATGTAACATAGCAAAACATACCTACAATATCACTAATATTTTCTGTGGCAGATCATTTCTTTCTCTATAAATTGGTTGCAGAGAGCAATAAATGCTGCGCGCATCCAACTCGTTATAATTAGGTGCTTCTTATGAGACGCTCTTCGGCAAAAGCTTAGTTCTTCTGTCTGCAAAATGTAACTAAGTATTATACAATATAATAAAGCCTGACAAAAAAAAGCATTAGACTAGTAATCCGCGGAGCTAATTTCTAAAAACAAATGACAAAAAGGACTGCCGGTAAAAGCGAAATCTTGTGAATTGGAATTTAAGTATAAAACAGTACTAATATTGCACAATACGACGCATGTGTATAAATATTTACGCATATCGATGACGTGAGTGCACAAAGAAAGCGCCTATTGCCCTTATCCTCCACTGCTCTGCCGGCTCTCCGACGCTACAACGCCTCTGTCCGACATCAGCAGGCCGGTGAAGCGAAACTCCTACAAAATGTGCTTAACACTGGCTAAATAAAGTTTGACTTTAAAAGAATACTATTAAAAATCTAAATCTAAAAACGAATAGAAACTAACAACCGTATTTCAAACATTTGCGCTTAATAAAACCTGACATATTTATGTGCGAGAAAAGTCAAATTGGCATACCGAAAATAACATGTCGATTTTCATTAATTTTCGACGTTAGACATCAAAATGACTCAAACATACAAAATTGAGCTTCGGTCAGATTTTGTCACACGTCAGAATGGTGTTAAGTAAAATTGTGGAATACCAACATCTTTTATGAATCAACCCGTTAAACTGCTATTAAGATTGTCGTGAAAAAACTGTTGATTAAAATGCCAACTCGCCACTCGCCATCGAAACTTGTTTGATTTCATTTTCAAACAGCATTATGTAAACATTTTAAGCGATGTTAGACAAATATTTGCGAATGTGACACTCAACGATTTTAGTGGTATTGTTTTGTGTCCGATTGGCCTGTTATAATTTGTACAAGTAAAAATATTTTTAATTTTAGGTTTACAAACGTAATTTGTTTATTTCTTAGATAGAGAATAAGTAAATAAATCAGGGTTTTCCGCACAGCTACTTTGTACCAATCGGAAGATGATCGGATGTGCAAAAGAAATGCATACTTTCTATTGCAACAGAGTGATGTGCCGCTACAAATGTATGACACTTCCACAAGAGCGACAAAGAAAGAGCGATCAGACTCTTGCTTTCGGTGTAAAGCGTTTGTTCCCACTCTATACGTAGTATTTATAAACTCTTTGGTTTATTTATATTTATTGATAAAACGCTCAAATTGAAACAAAATACGTTGAACTTTTATCCTGAAACTGTGTAGTAGAACAGTGGCCATGTAGTTACTTGAACTTGCTGCCCTCGACACCCCAAAGATATAAGATTTATCTCTTTGCCCTCTAATTTTAATAGAAATATTGCCCTTCAGACCTGACAGTAACAGCTAGGTCCTGGGTCTTTTCGAAGTCACGTGCATATTGCCACTGACTTAAAAAAGTGAAAGAAATATTGTGAAGAATGTAAAATGTACCTAGAATCTTTCGAGAGCATGTTTGTGTCATTCCCAACCTGCACTGGGCCAGCGTGATGGATTATGGCATTGACTCTCTCCCTGCGAGAGAAGGCCACGGGTCCCAGCAGTGGGAAAATTTAAAGGGCAGTTTATGATACCGGATCACAGCAAAGTTTGCACGCTACTGCTTATTTATTCTTAAATATTTCTTGAAACGTGTATACATTTTAATGTCTATAAAACTTTTAGTATGATGTACGATAACTTTGAACACTATCACGTGCCTGTCTCCATTTAACGAAAAAGGAGATTTTTGAAGTGAAAACTTCTTTGGGCGCGCCTAGGACAGAAATTTCGTGGGCCTAGGACAAAAATAATAATAACAGGCACACAAGGACACAGGGACTGTATTCTCTTTCTCGCTCTGACGCGCTTGTTCACTGTATTTTGTGTCTCGCTCTAGCATCCCGAGTTTTCCCGAAAAGCTATTATCATACCCGAGCGTGAAGGTTCATTTCAATTAACTTGTCACAAAATATTGAATTTGCATTTCAAATACATTGCAAAAAAGTTTTGTTATAATATACTCATATTACTATTTTTTCACAGCACTTACACATACACTTTAAACACAACATATATATGCATTTTTAACGAAACACCTATAAAATAAATAAATAGCAAATACTACAAAATTTGCTAGTCAAACCCTTTTTTTGAACCGCGCAAATTTTTTTAAATTTATTCTTGACCATGGATACTAAATCATTTCGCCATGTGTTATTCTTGTGTTGCTGTGCTTGCTAGGTAAGTATTTACTAACTTTCAATTTCTTAATCATTTTTATTTTTAACTATTAAAATGATTTAGTGGTCTTTTTATAAGTATTTCTTATTTTGGTTTTCACTTCTGCCATGTGGAAATAAGCGCACGCATTTTATTTAAATAAAGAATGACGAGACGAGCAAGACATGTACCTGATGGTAAGCAACATGCCTGCTACATAAAAGCACAGTAACACGCAGCTATTATCGGAATAATATGAAGAGTCCATATCATTACCTAGCACTGCACTGCGCTCGTCACTCAGAGATCCAAGATGCCATTTTGTCTCTGAGCCCTGTAATTTCTCTAGAAACATTGCCCTTCAAACCGGAACACAGTAATGTTCACACATTACTGCTTAGTAGATAGTAGCGTAGCTATCGCGTAACACACACATAAATTGTGAATTGATATTAATAAGTTAATTTTTTAATAGGTTGTACAAAATGGAAAAAAGCCTAATATAAAGTACCTCAGTACTTCAGTGGTTGTCCCATTTAAATTTTATTGAAACCGGTGGAGCAGTTTTTGGATCATGCATTTGTTAATGATTTTACTAAAATGTGCCGTCAGTTGTTCCGTTTTTCAGCTTTTTAAACTTATTTACAGATTTTTCAAACGATCAGTGTTACAAACTCTTACAGCAAAGTTCCTCGTAATTACACGGTAGTTTCGTCAATATATCGAAATAAAAGGGTCGTAACATCGGTTATAATTTGCGACCCTTATGTAATTAGTACCCCACCCCATTTCTACTAAATTGGTAGTTTTAGATTGTTTCAAGTTCGTAGTTGTCGATTGAACTATCGTACCAATGAATAATATATCCTTCTAGCCTAATATCGATCGAGCCTTGAATAAGGTCGCTCAGATTGATGAGATATTATGTATTGGTTTTTATCAATAAGAAATAATTTATTTCAATTTTAAGTTTTTTATATTTGCTACAATTCATTTGTGTTTTTCGACATAATATATAAGCAGTATCGTGACAACATCGCTGTGATCTGGCTTGAAGGGCAACGTTTCGAGTGAAATTACAGGGCATAGAAATAAATCATCCTACATATCTAAATGACGAGCACAGCTCAATGCTAGGAAATGTTTTGGACTCTTCATGTTTTAATAGCTGCGTGACCCTGCGCTGTTATGGGCAGGCCTGTTGCTTACCATCAGGTACATCTGATGCTTGTCTCATCACTCTATATACATCAGATAATTCCTAATTTTTCAACTTTCCAACAAATGAAGGTATTGAAAATTACATTGTCTCTACAGAAACGATTGAATGGATCACACAGGCTTTTGTATGTATGAAAAATACATTTACGTATGCCCAGTGCAGGGACATGGTGGGGTATGTCGGGTTCGACAACATGGGAGCAGACATGATGCCTCTCTAGCTACTCCAACCCCCCACATGTTTCTTCGGCATGACCTAAGGTCAGAGTCGCAGGAACACTTTTCGCACTCTACAAGAACCCTGATTAAGGAATTTTACTTGGCTGATTTATAAGCCTTCCCAAGTTTGACTGTCCTTTTCCCCAACCTCTACACGCATTGCTCAAGGAGAAGAGGAGCGCGTGCGTTCCCAGTCCCGGCCGTGATTCGCCATCAGATCACAAGATACCACCGCGGCAAATCGTTGTGTGATGCCCAGGGTGCACCACCTGGAGGTTCCCGAGCCACGCACCCCAGTTCGCAGAGCCTGCACTAAGGAGATCGAGTATCAAAGGGTTTTTGTGTATGTTTATAAAAAAAACTATGTTGCAAGTTCATTTAATCACAAAATACCTTTATAAATTTGTCTGGCTTCGTGGCTTCTAAGTATTTAGCTAGTCTCTGCTCTCTGCCCCAGGACCCGGAGGTTTGTCTTCGAATTCCACCTAAGACACATTATCGTGTGATAAATACATATATTCTGTTAGGGTGTTTCTATGTATGATAAGTGTGTATTTACAATTATATTTGCATTATATCAGCTATCTGACTCCCAAAAGACAAATTTGCGTAGTTTTGGGTTAGCCGGTGTAGTGTGAGGAATGTCTACCAATATATGCCTCTAAAGCCGAAAGTCGTTGGTTCGATTTCCACCCAGTCCATACATTTGTGTGAATACTAGTATTTGTTCTGTGTCTAGGTGTTTTTCTGTAAAATAAGTATGTATTTAAAATTATATAAATATCATATCCGGTATTGGGCTTCCATAGCTTTGCTTAGTTTGGTGCAAGATTTTAACATGCATTTTATTTATTTATTTTGACATGCATTTTGTAATTTTTCGGTTACGTTTGTTTAATCATATTTTAATAGACGTATAAATTGTAGCTAATATCGATATCTATTTTATAGTACCAGTACCTACATCTATACCAATAAAACAATCTTTCAAATTTGTAAAAAAATGGCCTTTATCGTTATCAAAAACGTAGTAGCATGAAATAGCAAAGACAAAAGTCTTCCCGTATTTTTTTTTCTAAGATAAATAGGTAGGTATGCAACAAGCATCCGTTGTGCTGGATGACAAGCAATAAACTTGTAGATGAATGCATAAAACAAAAGCAAATCATTGAGGATAAACTAAAAATTCAGTTGAATACAATCAAAATCTAGTGCTATTTTGACATCGAGAACCACGCATCACAAAAAAGTCGTTTACAGATGTGAGTGACATCTCCTAATGCCAGCTGCAAAACAAGAATAGAACCAAAAATAGTTGCACACATGCGCGAGAACAAAGAACGCACACACGCAAAAAAGTCAGCCTACTCGATGCGACCTCCCAGATTGCAAATAACCTAACTCGATATGCATAGCCTAGCACACACGCGAGCGTTGAAAACACATCTAAAAATAGGGTTCACACAGGCACGCCTATGCCACACATTCAAAGTTAGGGCCCCTACATGCATAGTCACATTCCGAATCCCAAGGCATCATCGATAAAAACTCATGAACTTGAGACTTGGCCGTGAACCTCATACGTTGGCTGACGTCACCAGCAAGCAAAACATCAAACAATTGCATAACATTAACCATACACTTCCTTGTTGAGCTTTAATTCGATTACCAGGTCATAATATCTCTTAAATAAACTTTACCTATCCAAAAAAATATAAATTTATTAAAAACATTAAATCATTTTACTTGGATTACCTATACCCAGTTAAATTACATTAGTTGTGAGAGCGTCTTGCATTAACTGTTTTTTTTTTACATATTCAATTGTTTAGCACTTTTTTTTCTTCTCCTTTCTGATACGAATGATAATTAGACACCACATTATGTTTAAATGAAACTATGTTTCATCCTTTCATAATAATAATATTGATTATGATAAAAACATAGTTTTGTTGTATTGTTAGTAATGTTTATGATATAAACAAACTGTGATGTCTTTAATCTTTCATCAATTTTTTTTACCTTAATAGGTTTATACTTGACTGCCATCTCGCCTGATGTTAGGTGACGAAGCGGTCTACGTCAGAGCGTGTTTACAACGGAATATCCGTGGTGTTTACCCAAAAAAAAATTAACTCGCGATTTGAAGACACCAAGATTGTAACCATCGAAAAAAGACCACTCAGACAACCCATTCCACAGCCTAGACGTTCTTAACACAAAAGTAGAGTCAAGGTATTAAAAAATAATATAAGTCGAGTATAATCTTAAATCTATATTGACTCACTTATTGACTTACATTTTCAATGGTGTATATTTAAAAACAGCGTGTCATTTGCATTTCCGTAGCTAGATTGTTATAACCTGTTTTTTTTTTATAAGAAGTGATGAGACGAGCAGGAGATGTGCCTGATGGTAAGCAACATGCCTGCTACATAACAGCACAGTGACACGCAGCTATTGGAACATGAAGAGTCCAAATCATTACCTAGCACTGCACTGCGCTCATCACCCTGAGATCTAAGATGTTATATCTCTAAGCCCTGTAATTTCTGAATAATATTAATAGTGGAGCGCCTGGGGGTTTTGACCTCGAACTTTTGCTGCAGTGAATGAATTTTTATGCTTGAAGTGGAATTTCATTTATTAAACTATAAATTGCAATGTTTACCTTTTGGTTTTTTGTGCTTTTGATTTTTTTATTATTTAAACGGAAAAATAAAAAAATAAAAAATGTAAGCATATAAATTTTAATTAAATAATATTATTTTTATGTATACGTTTCATTTGACTTAGATAGGCATAGAAGAACATATTTAGAAGTTACCTGAATGTATTAAAGGTCGTAGGGACCCGGAGCAGGTAGTATAACACGGAGAGGGGAGTGGCAGCGGCAGCTGCAATGTACAACGAAACGATTTTTTTCTGAATAGTTCAGTTCCTGTACATGTTGTGTATATTTAACAGTGAAAATTGTGCATGTTGTGTATTTTTAACAGTGAAAATTATACGGATATTCGGGTTTATTCCTATTCAACTTTTACATAAGACTTTTTATTTCATCGCTTGTATTAGGGACGTAGTTTATTCTAAAATAAGAACACAATTAGTCCAAAAATAAAATAGCTATGATCAGTCTACAGCATTATATTTCGGAATCAGTCCTTCATACCAACTTATTCACAGTTGCCTCGTGCAGCTGAAGTAGTCCATTTCATCAGTACCTACATTCATACATAATTAACAAAAACGCTTTACAGTACCTTAAATTCAGTAACAGATGTACAATTTTCACTTTTACTTAGATATTTACTTATTATAAACCTTTCGCTTAGACTTGCTGCCGTAATATGTATATGTTTTTTTGAGAAACGTCATGATTTACACGAATCAGCGAAAGTATTCAAAAATGTTAACGAAGACGCCAATAATATATTTGAAGCCGGTATAACATGTATTTTGGGTTTATATGGAACTCCAGCAAAAATTAAAGATTAAAAACGTTGAGGTTCAATTCTTTCATAAAAGCAACAGGAAAAAACAAGTGTCGTATTATCATCATTACCTCCTACAACAGATGCAGTATTTGAACACTTGAAAAGAGTGTACTTGCAAAATCAGATATGGCTAGGTAATGACGTAAATATTGAAAATTGAGAATGGAAGGATTCCCGAAATATGCTCATTCCAGTACGAATGACTCAATTACCAGCTCCGGATAATCTACTACAAATGTTATTTTGTAATTGTAAAAAAGGGATGTGGATGTGCTGCTTGTGGATGTCGGAAAAGTGGCTTCTACTGTATTGTAGCATGTCTACAGTGCAACGACAATTGTTTCAATACTCAACCTATTATTCAAATAAATGAAGTCGAAGAAAATATTTAATATATATAAAAAATGTAACACGCCTGTTTCCGAAAAGGCTTATAGTACCATAGACTACATCCATGCGCTTCGGCAGATTATACAGAAAACCGAGGAGTATAATCGGCCCCTATGTATAGCGTATGCGGACTATGAGAAAGCCTTCGATTCCATCGAGACCTGGGCAGTGCTTCAGTCTCTCCAGCGATGCCGCATCGACTATCGCTATATCGAAGTGTTGAAGTGTATCTACAGCAAAGCCACAATGTCTGTCCGATTACAGGACCAGTGCACAAAACATATCCAGCTACAGAAAGGCGTGAGACAGGGAGATGTTATATCTCCGAAACTGTTCACTGCCGCGCTGGAAGATGTTTTCAAGCTACTGGACTGGAACGGATATGGCATCAATATCAACGGCGAATGCATCACTCACCTTCGGTTTGCCGACGACATAGTCATTGTGGCCGCTCGCTGGAGGACCTCGGTGCTATGCTCAGGGACCTCAGTAGAGTATCCCAACAGGTAGGTTTGAGGATGAATATGGACAAGACGAAGGTCATGTCAAATGTTCATGTCTCACCTGTACCGGTTATTGTTGGGAATACCACGCTCGAAGTTGTTGACGAATACGTCTACCTGGGTCAAAAGATCCAATTAGGTAGATCCAACTTCGACAAAGAGGTCCAGCGAAGGATCCAACTCGGATGGGCAGCGTTCGGGAAACTTCGGCACATCTTTGAGTCCAAAATACCCCAATGCCTAAAGACGAAAGTCTTTAACCAGTGCGTGTTGCCAGTGATGACTTATGGAACTGAGACGTTGTCCTTCACTGTTGGTCTCATAACGAAGCTCAAAGTCACACAGCGAGCTATGGAGAGAGCTATGCTCGGAGTCTCTTTGCGCGACAGAATCCGTAATGAGGATATTCGCAAAAGAACGAAAGTGGCAGACATAGCTCAAAAAGTAAGCGAGCTGAAGTGGCAATGGGCAGGCCACATCGCTCGCAGAACTGACAACCGATGGGGAAGAAAGGTTCTCGAGTGGCGACCACGAACCGGAAGGCGCAGTGTTGGACGGCCTCCCACTAGATGGACAGATGACCTCACAAAGGTCGCTGGAAACCGCTGGTTGCAAGTTGCGCAGGACCGTTCGTTGTGGAAATCTAGGGGGGAGGCCTATGTTCAGCAGTGGACGTCTTGCGGCTGATGATGATGATGACAAAAATGTAAATTCTTCAAATAAAAAACAATTTTTATTAATAATTTTCATTTTTTAGTAAATTTTCCGTCATTTACTTTTTTCCCCCGATTACTGTCGTCTAAATATACTGTTTGAATTATGTAAATTATCATTTTTTTATTTTTTTATCAAGATCACAATTTTTTAATTGGTAAACTTTTTAATATATATTAGTAGCTAAACATTGCATTTTAAATTTTTAAATTTCATTCACTCTAGCTCAAGTTCGAGGTTTTAAGGTTTTTAACGCCCCAGGCGCTCCACTATAAGTAAAAATAATATTTATATTTATTAATAGTATCAATTAATGTTAAATCAATTTAATTATAAATAAAATAAAAATTTATTCGCGGAAGAAAGATTTGTCGTTATTAGACTTCAAAGAAGTTTAAAACTTATCTTGAAATTGTCTTTGTTTCAGGGTTACTAAAACCGGCAGCATAAAGTAATGTAGAAATAGACTAAACATATTTAAATGTTATAAACGACAAGCAATATCATGTGACAGCCGTCGTGTTTCACTTGGTAGTAAGCTAGTGAGCCTGAACTGAGCCTGTCCCAAGCACGGATCCAGTTTGGCTGGGACAGTACTTAGGTGGACCACTAATTAAAAAGCATGCATGTACTTATCAGACTTGACCACGACTAGGTGACCTCCCTTGGAGCCATGTTGATCCCCCCTAGAGCCAAAACTGGATCCGCCCCTCTAGGCCGGTCCTCATTGCTAGGTGGATTCCATTCCCGTTTAGTACAAATATTTGTGTGACGGATTTGTTTCTGTATTTCTGAATAATTATAAATTCACAATTAGGTATACACATTTTGTTAACTATCTGGTTTTCGTAACAGCTTTGCGTATTTTGGGAATTACACATACCGAAACTGTTATGCATAATACAAATTTATATAAAACTTGTTTAAAGTTTTACAAAAATGATGATGAAATCATACTATACTATGTGCAATGATCAACAATCATCACAACGCATTACACATCTCGCGATATTTTCAACTCTGGTTACCTATTTGTGTATTCACATACTAGGTACTATTCGAGTACTTTTGAATGTAACATGCGTCATTTGCAACACGAATGTATTATTTGCGCTGAGACCTACTTTTTGCTACTATATACTCGTCTATTCATGTTTTCTCGCTACATTATTCGTTGCTAGTTACTAACAAGTATTCAAAGCCTCAGGATTACTATCCTTACTTCTTAAAGTATATATGTATATGCACTAAATATATTTTCTGTAAATTTTCTAGAGAAAATACATAACCCTCTACTTTTTCTCACTGTCTGGAGCTTCCACTGTTGAAATCAAAGATAATTTCTAATTTGTGGCACAGTTAACCTCGGTGTCTTCTAATCACGAATGAATCGATTTCCTCTAGGTAAACACGCTCCATCGTAGACTGCATCGTCGCCTAACATCAGCGCAATCTTAAAAAATGTGCGGGTCGAAAGATGTCCCAAGTTCACTTATGGAAAAGATTTAACCTAGTTTCGCTACGATGTTTTCCTTCACTTTTAGGTTAGTTGTATTGACAGAATAGTTTAGCTGTATTCAGCATTGATAGTATAAAAGTGGTATTCAGTAAAATATTTAAAGGTTCTCGTGGGGTTTGAACTTACAATGTCAAAATTGTTATTATGACCATGGAAACGAATCTTTAGCGAGAGTTTTCTGAACTTAAACAGATGCCAGTGCACAAACTGCATGAACATAAACAGCCTAATTAGAAAGAAGAATCAGAATAGTTATTTATTGTAAAAAATGTTTACAAAAATGATAAGAATATATTTAAGGGATAAAAATGATATATAAGGGATCTAGATTTAATAGATGTAATAGTTCTACGATTTGCGGGCATGCAAAATTAAGGTTTAAGTAGGGTTCCTTTAAAATATTAAATCTTGCTCAAATAAAAAAGGCAAATCCTGCTAAAAAGCATAGATCTTTCGTGGTAGAAAATATTCAATCAAATTAGTTTACAATAATTGTGATGAATTATATTTTTCGGAAAATGCAACAATTGACGTCAATTTAAAAAAAATAAACTCTTGCCATTAAAAAAATATACCATTGGGTAATTAATATACATATATGAATGTATTATTTTTTTGTTGAAATTACAAATACTACTCCAAAGATTTCTATAACAAAATATCCCATATATTTTTTCACCACTATTGTATGACATGTGCAAAACAATCACCATCAATTCACAATAAATTGGCGGAACTATAGCGTAACAACCGTGCATACAAAAAAAACATAAACCTGAATGGAGAAACCTTTTTTGAAGTCGGTTAAAAATACAAATACTTACAGAAAAAATGAATTTCAGTGAGCAATAAAACAGACATCGTTATTACCGCTGATACAATTTGATAACAATATCAATAAGGAACCACCATAACCCTAAAATGACGATGCAACAAGTAGCAAGCATATCAAATCAACAAGCAATATCTCAAGCCGAAACCAACCTTGCACCTTCGTCTTAAAGTCTATTTTTTATTTCGATACTGATAAGGAAAGATTGATGCCCAGATTACGTAATGGACTTGAATCAACACTCACGGTCATGGTGTTTTAAAGGTCAACCAGTGATTCTTAACCGAACGTTCGCACTGTCACACGCGTTCTTTAGCCAAAATAAGCTGAGCTTTGCTGAGTATAATGATAAGGCTCTATTTCGACGAAACTAAGCACTGTGGTAGCTCAGTGACTACTATTTTTTCTATTCTATTCTATTTTTATTTTTTATTAACTCTACGGACTCCAGGGTTCCTGCCTTTTAAAATTACCCTATCTTATTATTCGTCAAATTTCATAACCATGAAGTTATAGATTGAAATCCCGCATGCATCTCTGAGTATTTATTCAAATACATATACATATTCGAGTTAGTGATCGCCAATGGCTTTAAAGACGAAGGAAAACGTAACAAGCAAACGGGCGTATTTCAAGAAAGCCATCTTTCGACGCATCTTGTGGCTTGGTGGCCACACTTGGCCAGCCTTGTCGATTAAGGCATTTGTATTCTTTGTATGATCTATGTAGAAAGATAAAGCTATTGCCATAAGCCACCACATACCAGAGCTCTTCTGAGAAGAATCGCAGAGAAGTACTACCTAATGTACTGTGAACGGCCTGTCAAAGAAGGTACTGCTCAATAGTATCTACAAAAGACATCACATTTTTTGCTTCTGCCTATGTTACCAGATCGCAGAGTACATGAAGTGGCACGTTTTTATGACTTGTGAAGCAGCTTATCGAGCTTATGAGCGAGTGATACAGGCTTGTCCTTAAGCAATGCATATGTTATTTCAATGTGTTTAAATAAAATACTAGTTTTTGCGATGTTAAATTCAGCTCAAGGTGTTATGACGAATGGAAATCTTGATAGACTAGTTGTAGACGCGCGATGAGAAGGACAATTCTGGATGATCAGTAAACAGTAGCGAAGACAGACTAGCAAACAGAAATAATAAAAAAGGGCCGGGATAAGGACTGCCGATAGAAGTCAAAATGTATGATGACTTGGAATTAAGGCGAAGTACTACCCGCTAGTATCGTTGTTTGATGTACTTGTCGCCGTGGAGACCAAAGGGTTTCTCTTGAAGTTAGGGTACAGGCTCAGGGTGAATACGGATGACTCTCGTTCTTGTTCGTTCGTGGAGCAAAGTTGGTCATTGTCATTCAACATGAGAACGCAGCGAGCGTAATGGGCATCTTTCCGTTGGGAGCATACGAGGTGGTCTATTCAGGGATTAGTTTTAAAGTTGAAATTGATTGACATTGATCAATTTTGGTTGTTATTTTTGTTTATAACTTTGAATTTTAGTGTTGAACAGCACTAATGTTGCACGAAATGTAATCTGTGTTGGTACTGATGTACTACCATTATGCAGGTATTTGAAGTAAACTCATAAGATTGATTGAAGAAGATGTGCAAATATTAATGCGTTCCGGTTTGATGGGCAATGTTTCCAAAGAAATTACGGGGCTTAGAAATATAACGTCTTAGATCTCTGGGTGATGAGCGCAGTGCAGTGCTAGGTAATGATTTGGACTCTTCATATTCCAATAGCTGCATGTCACCTGCTGTTATATGGCGGGCATGTTGTTTACCATTAGACACATATCCTGATTGCCTCGTCACTCTTTATTAAACAAATACCTCATCCAAAAAACGTCTAAAAACGTGCCTAAAGAAGTTTTCACTTCGATGACACGAACTAAAACCTGTGCCTATGACCACAAATGATGGTATTCGTAAGATCATTGCGACAATACAAGAATTTTATGAAAGAGAATCTATAGTGGGCCGAGTAATTTCTACGTAAAGGTAACAATGAATTTTTTTTCAATAGAATAGGTAGGTAGTTTTTCTTTGATCACGAAGTCTTAATTTCTGAGTGAGATGTGGTAGAAGGCTTTATTGAAATTTATTTTTGATCGCACCCCTCCAACACGTTCTCCAAAACAAGTGAAAAAGACGCACCTTTAGACGGCTTATAAAATGCCAAATGTTGAATTCATGTTTATCAGACGCACTGCAAAACTGTGGAACACTCTACCCAAGTGTGTGTTTCCCCAAACATACAACCTAGGTTTCAGTTATGAAATTTTTATCGTGGCTAAATAGTGGAGCAAGCTAAATGTCAACGCAGTTGCATCAAGCCAACATGTAATAACAAAGTTTACGCGGGAATTTTAGCGTTATGTAGCCATTGACAAAGTAATTAGCTATAAACTCTTAGTAAAATGTAAAAATATATGTCTTTAAAGAATACATGATTTATAATCTACATTGTGTACTTGTAACGCTCGTTTTATGCAAGTAATTCCAGTTTCCCTTATTTCCCGACATAAAATGTAACCTATGAAATTATATTATTTCAGACTATCATCTAACCCAAATTCGAACTCGATCCGTTCATACGTTACGACGTGATTGAGCAACAAACGTCCAAGTTTAGGAACATTGACATTTATAATATTAATACAATGAAAAATGATGAAAATGCATTGAAATTTAGGGAACGCGTTCTACCAAACTACGATAAATATTCCAGTATTATAATACACTATTATGGAATGTATGAAATTATAATTTTGAGGTGGAGTAGCTGCTTTTTTTCTTCGGTTTTACTCCACTTTTGTGATATGAACGTCTTGATGTGAAAATGCGTAGCCCTGAGTAAGTTTTCCTGATGGTTACAATCTATCAATCGGTTTCTTCAAAGTCAAAGTCAAAGTACTTTATTCATAAATGTACAATTTACACGTCAATTAATAAAAAATAAAAACAAAAGAAAGAGCATACAAATTGTATACATTTTCAAAGTTTGAAACTACTACTTTACTGTATTACAGTAATTATTGTACAGAAAACTGTCAAGCATTATACGAGTATAATGTCTTTATTGCAATTGTACTAACCTATGTCAAATTTATTAATTTACATTTTTATGGGAACTTTGCCATCACTCTCTAAAAATTCGCTGTAACTATAAAAAGTTTGATCGATAAGCCAGGAATCTTCTAGGAAAGCACGCTCCATCGAAGATTTACCGCATCATTGCTTAACATCAGGCGATATAGCGTTCAGGTATAAACCTATAATAGTTAAAACAAAAACTAACAATACCCGAGCTTCTATAGAAAAACTGAAGAAAAATAACAACTAAGAATTAACGTAAATCATCAGGTACAATAATACAACGTAACTACGAGTAATTCAAGTAATGTCTTCAAGTGAAATCTCATACCAATTACGTTTATAACTTATTCGATAGAAACAAGTTACAATACGACATCTTACAAATGCAACGTAACACAATATAACTCGACCTGTTCTTATAATGATGTCTGTTCTTGAAAACGAACTCTATTACAACGTTTTAGTATTTAGTAATACCATACAAAGGAGCCCAAGGAAAGGACTTGGACAAAGTTACCTTTGCGGCAGAAGTCAGAATGACGTCTACAGAGGTGAGAAAGGTCGAGACTGCTGAAACTGTTCAAAGAAATTGTTCTAATTTCATTGATGATGACGGTAATGAAACTATTCTATTTACAAATAGAACTACGAAATACGAATAGTTCAAGGAAAACTAAAAGATTATTTCCTCCTCATATTTATTTCAAATTCCGTTTGGGATATGACCATTGTACTATTAGGTCCTTGTTATATTAAAGAATGACGAGATGAGCGAGTCATCTGCATGATGGTAAGCAATACGTCTGCTCATAACAGCACAGTGTCAAGCTGCTATTGAAAAGAAAGTGAAAAGGCAGCCTGCAAAACCGGGAGTCGTGGGTTAGATTCCCACCCAGTGCAAATATTTGTGTGATGAACACAATTATTTGCTCTGTATATGGCTGTATATGGGTGCTTGGTGATACTACCCATGGTGGTATCACCATATCTTCACACCAATGTACAAATATTACAAGGTTTCTGTTTGAAGGTCAAAGTTTCCAGACAAATAACAGGTCAAAGAGACAGATTCTTTCATCTCTGCTTGTCTAGCGCTGTACAGCACAAAGCCATATTTTGACTTTGATTGGAGATAACGTAATCACTATTTAAAAAAAAAAGAATGCAAGGGCAAAATCAAAATTGAAAATATCATGTCATTAAAAAGTCGTGCCATAAATATGGCTAGATGAAATTTTATTAGCATGCATCACTTTGTATATGATTGCTAATGGAATTGGAATGGAATTCATTACATTGTCGGCACATCGCGACGCGAAACTAGGTGGAACCCGTCTCTACAAAACGTCAACCCACCGGGAATCAAACCATGAACCAATTTTTATGGATTTTATAAATATGTATTATAAATATAAATATTGGTGGACAATTCACACAGAACACCATCTGACCCCAAACTAAGCAAAGCTTGTACTATGGCGGCGAGATAGCTGATATAATACTTATATAGTTTTAAATACATACTTATTATAAATAGAAACGCCCAGACACAGTGCAAACATTTAAATTCATCACACAAATATTTGCACTGGGTGGGAATCGAACCCACGACCCTTGGCTTCACAGGCAGAGTTACTACCCACTAAGCTTCGAGGCCAGTCGATTTTATGGATTTAGCGAAAGCAAAATAACGGGTAATATAAAAAAAAAACTTGAATTCGAAACTTTTGCGCATACAAAGCAAGCTGGGATGTGTAGGAGGAATGTATTGCGAGGGATGTGTTGCGTGGTTTGCGACATACTGTACCAGCCAGTCCATAGACGGAGTTTGTTTGACCACACATTATTCACAGCTTCGCTACACATCCTCGTACTTCCTCCTCCTCCTCGTTTCCTCGCACACCTTTGATGGAAACCTCCACACATTTTCACAACACAGCTAGACATTATCGCACGACACATTTCACTCGCACATCTCTGGTGGAAACGCAGCCTTAACCTAATTTTCTATACTATACATAATATTATATTACTAGTATTTTATACTAGATGCCCGCCCCGGCTTCGCCCGTGGTACATATATAGCACTCAGCGGGATCCCGTACATGTCCAACGTGAAAGAATGACTGAAATCAGTTCAGTGATTCCTGAGAATATCGTTTTCAAACAAAAAACCTCTTTAGCTACCTGCTACGCCACCTGTCGGAAATTGGTCGTATCAACCCAGATTTAGAAACAAATTTGTTTGGCAAAGGTTTATATTCAATGACGCAATCTTGGACATTGGCGAAATTACGGTGACATTACTGAATGGAAGCCAAAAGAAAAAGTTGAAGTTGACGCAATCTTAGACACATGCTGTCATGTCAAAGCACGCTACGAAAACTCTCAACTCTACGAAATAAACGTCAAAGGACTACGTCAATGATCAAACGCTAGACACTGGCGAAATTCCGGTAACATTACCGAATGGAGGCCATAATAAAAAGTTGAAGTTGAACTCTCAAAAAATAATATTTTCCCCCGGTTTTTGTTACATTATTGATTCATGCTCCGCTTTTATTGATATTAGCGTTATGTTCTATAGCCTATAGCCTTCCTCGATAAATGGACTATCTAATAGAAAAATAATCTTTCAATTCGGACCAGTACTTCCCGAGATCCTAGCGTTCAAACAAACAAACTCTTCAGCTTTATAATATTAGTATAGATTATTAACCTGCATTTACGGAGAGTATTCGCTTTACCTATTGTTGGGACTGTTTTCAATTTCGTTTATTTGTCTAGAGACTGTGACATTTTCCCGAAATCCAGGTTGACTCCAGGATTTAGCGCAAAGACAATATTTCTCTATCACTTATCATCGAGCAAACACACCCTGCAAACATTGCCGAATGGAATATTTTGATCTCAACAATCAATAACCGGCTCTGGGAGCTGTGAAGCCTCGTTGTTATAGCAACCAACCCTTTGACGGATTTCCCAGGGCTGCTCTGGGCTCGCAAACTAAATTTACCTAAATACAAGCGATATCTGGATTTTAATCTGTAAAATATCAAGATATTTCACAAAACGATTGCTTGAAGATTTGTCAGTATTTTATGTGAAATAATTTCGTGTGACATTTTTTTGTAAAAGGACTGGTCACGTGGCTTAGTTGAAAGTAACCGCAGCTGGAGATCGTGGGTTCAATTCCCACAACAAATATTTGATACTAGATATTAATTTTCTATCGGGGTGATTTTAAATATCGCAAGTTTATCCCAAAATCCAAAATCCAAGCTTACTTTAGTATGAGGCTAGTACAATTAAGTCAAAACGGTGGAACGACGATACCGAGTTGATATTAAAACACAGTAACATTATAATCTGGAATAGCACATAAGCTACTTTAAAATCATATGGAGTGCTGGTAGTATCCAATAATTTATCAATAAATAATCCAAATACGATAACCAGATAAAATAAGCGTCCATCTACAAAGAAAAACAGAAGAACAAAGTTTGTTCCATGAAGTACATGCTTCTAGTTTTGTTTTTCAGGACAAAGACCCGTTTTTTTGTTACACGTGTCAAAATAGCATTTACGTAGTTTTTGTTGAGTTCAAAACAGGATCTACATTATTCATATACTTGGCTGAAAATGCATAGCATTTCCGTACTTTTTTTGTCGTAGAAATTATGCAGGTAAAGCCAAATGGAGCACTGGTAGTCTCCAATAACTTTTAAATAATCTGAATACAATAAACAGACAAAATAAGCATTTATTATCTACAAATAAAAACAGGAGAACAAAGTTTGTTCCAAGTGAAGTGCATGCTTCTAGGTTTGTTTGTCAGGACAAAGACCCTGTTACACGTGTCAAAATAACATTGACGTAGTTTTTTGTTGAGTTCAAAACAGGATCTGCATTATTCATATCCCAGTGCTAGAAATGCATAGCTTATCGAATTCGAGTCTACAAAAAAACAATTCAAATTCGCCATTGCTAGTTTACCATAGAACACACTGGAATAACGATCTCGGTCGAAGATTATGTTGTATTCTGTGACCGTAAAATTGTAAAAATCTTTAGTTTAACGTGTAACGTTCGATTACAACCTAATCTAACCTATAATTTTACGATGATATTAATATACTTACAGGAAATTAAAACATATGTAGCAACTTTACGCACCACATTTTGTAAGTTTTTGGAAAAAGAACCAAAGCCTTGAATTGCCTGAGTGACGGATTTTTCCCGATAGTTATAATCTTGGTGTCTTCAAATCGATAGTGAATCGGTTTCTGCTAAATAAACACGCTTCAATCGTAGACCGCATCGTCGCTTAACATCAGTCGAGATGGCGGTCAAGTGTAAACTTATAAAAGTTTAAAAAAAAGCTTTAAACAGAAGTAGTAGGTAATTAACAAGCACCGTTACTAAGTTTTAATCGCAGCATACCTACACTTTACACGTGCTAAAATACTTAGATTTTTCTTTACAATATATTTAGATTTTAGAAGACGTGAATATCCATCAGTCAGCACTTGACCAGCGTTGTCAATAACCTTGACTCTGTCCTAGAGAAAGGGCCCAAGCCTCAACACCGAGAATATAGCAAGATAGACAAAAAAAATTGAAACAAATTACAATACCAATATTTCCGTCACCAGTAGCTGACGCAAATATTATATAACTCTATTATGTACTTGTGTCCACTATACAATACTTTCCTAAGTCTAATACAAATTAGGTTTAAAACCTCAATAGCCTACGCGCTAATTCAGATTATTTGCAACCTGAACTTCTTCAACCCATTACACATCCATGTTAGAGGGCAAATAATCAAACCCCGTGATATAAACAGACGAGTTACTCCGTACGTGGCATCGTTGCTCCCGAACGGATAAGATTATTTTGATTAACTAGGTATGTGTCATCAAAATCGATTCAGCAGTTTCAAAGTTATCAGCTCGTTCACTAGTTGCAGTAGTGCAAAATCATTTTAGATGCTCAATAGATATTTACTGTACCTGCAAACATACAAATAGTAAACATTTTGTAACTCAATATCTGTTCGATAAATTATCTTTATACGTGTGACCAAATTTGCTGAAGCCGACTAAAAAGAAGTCAGTTAGACACCAATTCAGTTGTGTCTAACTGACTTCAAAAAATTGGATAAAATTTTGATGGATTTACAATTCAGTTGCATGTTTTTTTTGTATAATATATGATACGCGATAGCTCCATAAATTGTGAATAAATTTTGATGGAAATGGTTATTGTTTGGTAGATTACAGGTACACATATATTATACATTTTAACGGTGTAGTGGTTTTGAAATATGACCAAAACAAACAAAATTAACTTTGCTTTATCTGGATGACTTTGTTTCTTATGAAATTCGGTTGAGTGTCGAAATTTAATTTTAAATTGTAGTCGCTTTATGTTGTTTCGTAGAAAATAAATTATTTCACGATTAATTTAAACTACAGTTGTATTAAAATTCTACGTCCAATTAAAACAAATAACGGCGATATATCCACGTACCATAAAATATATCCTCGTTTCAAAATGTTATACGTTTTGAAACAAGGATATATTTTACGGCGTAAATACCCAAACTAGCACTTTACGGATTCCCAACGTACGCACCCACGTATTTAGTAAATTCCGCGCGTGCACATTATAACTTACAATAATTTATTGCGGGCGAAATCTCTAAATCTACGCGGAACTCGAAATAGTGACAATAATTCTAATCTCGGCAGTAAATCTTTTGTTCAAATTACTGTATTTACGTAACGTAAATAGGCTATAGGTTTAACGCTCAAAAATTGTTTTGAATAAAATTTCAGTTGCAAAAGATGTTATTAGGGTTTGGCCGTCACGTACCGAACATCTCCGAATTTTTTTTCTTTACAATAAAGGCAAGCGTACTTATATATCTTATCTTCTTAATATATATAAATCTCGTGTCACAATGTTTGTCCTCAATGGACTCCTAAACCGCTTATCCGATTTTAATCAAATTTGGACACCGTGTGTAGATAGATGGATCCAACTTAAAAGATAGGATAGTTTTTATTTCGATTAATTTTAATAGGCTTTATGTGACCATATCCGAGCGAAGCCGGAACAGGCCGCTAGTATATATATATAATTCGTGAGAATTGCCTGATGCTAAGTAATTCGACGATCTAGGGTGGAGCACTACCCTAGATTTAAACTAAAAACCTGTATTGATTGAAATCAGTAAACTTTTTTTTTACTTTGATGACGTCGAATGAAGTCAAAGTGACAAAATTGAAATTAAGGTAAAATTGTAACACTTATTTCAACAAACAAAATGTAAACATGAATATTTGCATTGACATAAGCAGCCCACTTTGTATTTTCCTTGTTATTTATGAGACTTTCTCTCGCAAGAAGAGAGTCAAAGCCGTAACCCACCACGCTGGCGAAGAGCGGGTTGGCGGTTAACATACGTCCTCGAGAGACGGTTTTATTGAGACGGGATAGTTTTCTCACGATGTATTCCTTCATAATTAAAGTCAGTGACGATGGCAAACTTGTACGAAGTTCGGGTGGGATTAGCAGCTACGATCATACCATTGTGAAATCCGACGAGCTCGCCATCAGTCTACCTACATTTTTTAGAATAAAGTCGTATCTAGTCGTATCTAGAAATAGCGTCCTGCTAAAATGTATGATGCTACTTTTTTACGACAACAGTACAACATATAAATCTGTTTCCCAATAAAAACTACAACATTTAAACCAACGTTTTTGTTACATTGCATATCATAAACTCAATAACCAAACCAAAATTGGATCAAAAAAACATTATTTGAAGCATTATTTCCACACATTCCGATTAAAGTCTCGCACCGAAACAATATTTTATCAGAGGCTCCCAGTGTTTTTAGTAATTATTACCTACGTAGGTACGGGGGACAAAGCTAATATTTATACAGGTTTTTATGCCTTCAATAAGGTTGGAACTGTGAGGTTTTATTTATAAAGCTGTCTTTTCTCATCGGCTTATTACGTGCAAAGAGGTGCTTAGGCTTCGATTTGATATTTGAGTTGCAATGACTTCAGCAGGCCAAAAACATTTTTTTATATAGTTCAGAGTGACGATACAAGCATGTAATGTGCCTGATGGTAAGCAACATGCTGCCCATTACAGCATATTGCAACATAGAGATTCCAAATCATTACCTAGCACTGCAATACGCTCGCCACCCAGCGCTAAAAGATGTTTTATCTCCATCCCCCATAACTTCACTAGAAACTTTATCCTTCAAACCAAAACACAGTCATTTTAAAGATCTGTTTGACCACAATTTGCATGTCGTTAAGTAATTTCATGACGATGTAGAAAATTCTTCTTTTGTAACTGGTTGGTTGATCAGGTGAGACAAGGCAGGGGTGCGACAAGTAATCTCTGGGAGTTGACTAACTGCCGGTACAAATTAAATCTTTTAACATATAACATCCAGTCGTTGTCGTCTGAAGACAGATTAGTAGAACTTGAGACTGAAATTGAGAAAGTTAAGTGGGATGTACTTGGACTCTGCGAAATACGTCGCATTGGAGAAGAACTAACGACGCTAGCATCGGGTCATCTTTTCTATTTTCGTGAAGGGCCAAGGCCAGGAGTGGGTGGAATCGGGTTTCTTGTGAATAAGGGAGTGAAGGACCTGGTAATTGAGGTTAACAGCATTTCTGATCGCATCGCATACATCATACTGAGACTGAGCAAAATGCACAAATTGAAAGTTATCCAAGCATATGCGCCCACAACAAACGACACAGACGAAGTAGTGGAAGAATTCTACGAGGATCTTGGTAGAATACTGGATAAAGTTAAGACCAAATACACGTTAATAATGGGAGACTTTAATGCCCGCGTTGGAACACAAATAGAACAGGATGAAAGATGCATCGGAGCATACGGGCTAGGAGCACGAAATCACAGAGGACAGATGCTTCTCAATTTTCTCCAATCAAAAACTCTTTATGCCATGAATACATTTTTCCAAAAACCACCCCAGAGGAAGTGGACTTGGAAACATCCTAACGGTATCCACAGAAGCGAATATGATTATATAATTACAGATAACAAATCATCAGTGAGAAATGTTTCGGTACTAAATAGCTTCACAACTGGCAGTGACCATCGTCTGGTAAGAGCCGAAGCATATTTCAATTTACGAGCTGACAGACGATCACTTACCGATAAAAAGCACTTTCCCAACCATATGAAGGTGGAAGTTCTACGTCATATCAATGACTTGTACAGGAATGCAACTGAACAAATGCTTGGTCAGGTGAATTTTGTAGAAATGACAATAGACGAAATAAATGACACAATAACTACAGCACTAACGACGAGCTTTGATTCTGTCGCACCTACGACGATTCCGAATAAAGAGCGCAAGTTGACAGCTGATACAATTCAACTAATGGACCAACGTAGACTGCTAAATACGGAAGGAAAAGCAAATACACCTGAATATAAGCAACTTCATCGACAAATAAGACAACAAGTTCGTAGTGACCTGCAAAGTTACCATTTGAACCTTGTTGAGACAGCTATTGAAAAGAACAGCAGCAGAAGATCTTTGAAGCTGAAGCTGGCAGAAGGGAGAAAGCATATTTTCAAATTAATAAACAAGGATGATCAAGTGGTGACAGATCAAGACCAACTGCTTCGGATAACGGAAGGATATTATAAGGAACTCTATACAAGTACAACAACACCAACTCGGAACTTGCATGGTATGAAATCGCGCTTACCTGTACAAAATGTGGGTTCTGAAGAAATTCCTGACGTTGTCATGGACGAGATAGAACTTGCAATCCATCAACTGAAGAATCGTCGTGCACCAGGGGAAGACGGGATCTTGCCTGAAATGCTTAAAACTAACGGTAAATTGTTATTGGACGCACTGGCTACCCTGTTTACCAGATGTATGTTGGAAACCCAAGTGCCGAATGCCTGGCACAACGCTGTAATAACACTTATACACAAGAAGGGTGACATTAAGAAACTGGAAAACTACAGACCCATAAGTCTACTGTCTCATCTGTATAAGCTGTTCACTAGAGTCATTGTTAACAGGCTAGACAAAAAAACTAGAGTTCTTTCAACCACGAGAACAAGCTGGCTTTCGGTCAGGTTTCAGCACAAATGACCATCTTCAAACTCTTAAAACTGTCATCGAAAAATGCAATGAATACAGAAAGCCTCTTGTTCTTACTTTTGTGGATTATGAAAAGGCTTTCGATTCTGTGGAATGGTGGATAGTAGAGCGTGCCCTAGTTAAATGCAGAGTAGATGAAAGATACATTCAAATACTCAACCACCTTCACGCAAATGCTACAGCATGTGTCGCCCTGCACAAGAAAACGCAAAAATTTCCTTTAGGAAGAGGTGTACGACAGGGGGGATACTATATCTCCAAAGCTATTCACATTATCTTTGGAATATATATTTCAACAGCTGGACTGGAGTGACAGGGGTTTAATGGTTGACGGGGAAAGGCTTTCAAATTTAAGATTTGCTGACGATTTGGTGCTTATATCCGACAACACCGAGGATATGATCGCTATGGTAGAAGATCTAAGGAGAGAGTCTCTAAAGGCAGGCCTAAAAATGAATTTCGGCAAAACTAAAATAATGACCAATATTCCCACACATATCCGGCTACCCGTGGAGAGTGTATGTGAATATATTTACCTGGGTCACAAAATTACACTTGGATACGAAAACCAAACAGCCGAAGTAGACCGAAGAATTGCAAAGGCCTGGGCCGCTTTTGGAGCCAACAAAGACACGTTACGTAGCAAACTTCCACTCCGCCTGAAAGCCAAAATCTTCGTGCAGTGTGTCATGCCCGTATTCACATACGGGATGGAAACCACGTCACTCACTAAAAGATCTGCCGAGAAGTTCCGAGTCGCGCAGAGAGGAATGGAAAGAGCAATGCTTGGTATTACACTCAAGGACCGGAAACGAAATTAGTGGATACGTAGCAAAACCAAGCTGAGGGACGTGATGACCATAGTCGCGAAGAATAAATGGACCTGGGCAGGGCACATTGCCAGAATGGATGCTAACCGATGGACGAAACGAGTCCTTGAGTGGAGACCCAGGGCTGACACGAGAGGAAGAGGGAGGCCACCACAACGCTGGGTGGACGACATCAGACGACACGGAGGTCAAGACTGGATGAGTCGGGCACAAGACCGCCAGGAGTGGAGAAAAGGAGAAGAGGCCTACGTTCAAAACTGGACTACCATGAGGCCATAATGATGATGATGATGTAACTGGTTACAAAACTCAGTTACAAAGGCGGCCGGAACCTAGAAAGCACCTACTTAATCTAGATTTAAAGAAAATTTCGAACTACGTATTATTAAAGAAGAACTATCAAGTAACAGACCACAATCAATTACGTAAAAATGTACAAGCATTTCTAATATTTATTTAAATATACATTTTTTTTTAATTTAACTAAAACAAATGTTAAATTCAAATAAGTATTAAACGTTTTTTTCAAATTACGTCTTTTGTTAAAGTATTGAGCAGGGATTAGCAAGATATGGGTTTGATCGTAAGTAGTGTGAGTGCCCATAATAGCACAGTGCCACGCAGCTGTTTGGATACGAAGAGTCAAAATTGCTGCTTTGCACTGTGCTGTGCTCGTCACTCCAATATATAAGATGAGTTTGTTATTTTTTTGTTCAAAAATATTTTTTATGGAAATATTGTTTCATAAATTGGAACACCGTAATGTTTGCACTTTATTACTTGGCAGTACAATAACTGGCAAAGGAAATTCGTATAGGAAGGCAATCAGCTAAATACGACTATCAGCGAAGGTACAGTTTTTGTGGTAGAACTTGGGAAATTTTAAAACTTACCTTATCTGCGATTCGACCAATATTTATTTTTTTTTCCTTAAAAATGAGTGGTTGTTACTATGAACATTATTCAGTTTCGGTTTGAACGGCGTCGTTTACAGAAATTTCAGGAGCAGGGGCACGGCACAGTGTTCTATTTTTTTAATTGTAGGTACATGCTATAGAAGTAACATTATTTTAACAACCATTAATGCCAAACTTATACATACGCATTAGGACAATTAGTCATGGACACACTGAGGATACGTACATATCTATGACTATATCCATCTATGACTTATTGCTTGTGAAATTGAACATTTCGCTGAGCCACTGCGGATTTAATACAAAAAATGCTCTAATTCTGGCATTATGCTAATGACACTCAGTTGTAGATTGTTGAGTCACACCTACATTACGTTTTTTAAGATACCGTTACTTTTGAATCCGACACTTTTTTTTTCGATTAACGTGTAAGTACACTAAAACTATTTTTGTATTATCTACAAATTAACTGAAAATTTTTTTACTACGGGTTTTTATGATGATACCTAACATATTAACTTTTAATTTAATTTAATTTAAAATTAATTGTTTAAAAAAAAAAATAAGTTTCAATGCAACAAAAATGCAAAAAAATATACAAAAAAAAACAATCAGCAAGCAGCTGATAGTTATTTTTTTATCAAAATTTTCTTTGTGTATCACCAAGAAGTTTTTATACAATAAACCTTGTTACAACCTCTTTGTCAACTACTGATAGCTTTTTTATTATTATTATATTATTTACCATAATAACAGAATTATTATACTTTGCACTTAAAATTTGTAAATACACATGTACTAGGGTATATAATGCTCACAATTGTGAGCAACTTCGAAAATTTTAAATGATCTAAAAAAATGCAGACATGTAGCTGCCCTAGTGGCTTAGTTGGTAGTAGCTCTGCCTGCGAAGCCGAGGGTCGTGGGTTCGATCCCCACCCAGTGCAAATATTTGTGTGATGAATTCAAATGTTTGCACTGTGTCTGGGTGTCTATGTATAATAAGTATATATTTAAAACTATAAAAGTATTACATCAGCTATCTGGCTGCCATCACACAAGCTTTGCTTAGTTTGGGGTCAGATGGTGTTGTGTGTGAATTGTCCACCAATATTTATTATTAGTATTATTTATTATAGGGACAACCGATAGAAGTGAAAACTTATGACTCAAAATTTTACATGTTGCACAATACGTCACCGGAAAAGCTCCAGATATACTGTTAATATAATATGCATGACGGCGACGCGACCTCACAAAATTTCAATCTTTCCTTTAAAAAACATTTTTCTTCGTCAATATTTTTCATTACGATATTCTTTTTCTGCATAATTCAGACAACCTCATTGTATCAGATAAAAAGACCAAGAGAAGTTCAATATAGATTCAATTTTCTGATGTTAATTATTTATTGTAATTTGTAATAATGTTAAAGAACAAAGCATTCATTAGCATCTGCGCTTCTAATAGAAAAGTGTGAAGTTGAATCACTGTCGTTTCAGCAGTGGAGGCGGACATACCTACGGACACAAAGTTCGCGGGCCTCGCGCTCGCTCGCAAATAGCAAGCTGCGACTTGGCATACTATACTTCCCCACCAGGAGCGCATTGAGGCGGTTTCTATTTCAAACTTTTGTTCTTTTTTTATTTTGGTGGACAATTCACACACAACACCATCTGACCCCAAACTAAGCAAAGCTTGTCCTATGGAACCCAGATAGTTGATATAATACTTATAATGTTATTTAAATACATACTTATTTAGCTTCAGAAACTATTAAGATAATGAAAAATTCTGGAACAGACATGGAGTTACAATGAATAGGTATGGTGCAAGAAAATATCAATTTTTTCATCCAGTTAGATTACTTACTTTTAGAAAACATTATATTTCAATTAATTTTAACATTAATTTAAAAGGTTATCTGGACGAGATCGCTTTTAGCGATAAGATCGCCTTTTGTGCCCATTATGTGTTTGTTATTTATGTTACTTATTGTCAATTTTGTTTGTGGTGCCAATAAAGTGTTTTGTATTGTATTGTATCGTATTTTTTGTTAAAACAAAAAATATCGAAAATACCTACAGCGCTTGCAAATTTCGAGTGACGTCACTTCATTGTAGGTACGAGTTTTACGAAGACGTCACGTGACAACCCCACTTTATAAGTGTGTTGATCTATATCTTTGTTGATATTTCATAATTCGAAAAAAAAAGTGTCCTATAAATTTATAGCAATCTACCTGATCGACTAATTACAATGGTATATTTTGACTCAGTCATCGTCCCAATTGTGGGGCGCTGCCTTTTCCGTTAGTACGAGTAAAAATACTTACAGTTTTACTAGCGTAATTCCTGTCTCCCAATTTCTCGCAACAGTAAGTAACCTATGTGCTATTTCAGACTATAATATGTACCTGTACCAATTATATTCTAGATCTATTCAGTAGGTTTTACACGAATGAATTACAAAGGCTCATGCGTTATGCTTGTATGTACATTGTACATAGAGACTTACGCATTTTTAATATTATAATCCTTAGATAAATCTATCTTCCTCTATAAGTAGCCTGGCTAGTGTCTATAGTGAGTGGTCTCTTTTAAAACTGTTTACATAAGCTAATTATCTATTCAAAGTTTTCAAATTCCATATTCAGACATAGGAATTGATTTAAAATAATCAACAACTCAATAGATATATGTGAAGAGATAAAATAAACAGTATACTTTTCATCTTTTCTACATGAAAAAATATGATCAGTGATATCTTTTTACATACTAATTCCCTCATTATTTGCTTTAATTCAACAGTATCAACTTCCAGCTCTCAACACAAATAACTTCGAACAAACTCCAAACCTAATTAAAATATGTTGGAACAACATTTTGATATCAAAGTTAGGGTTCATTTGGGGCGCAAGTAACGTAAATTAAGTTCAGGCGGAAAAGGTGCTACCTAACTTTAAATCTGTAATCCAATTTTTGGCTGCCTGTTCATAAAGCAAAGTACTTTTAAAATTGAAGACGAGTGGCATATGTAGAGTGTTTGGTGTTAAACGATGCGCTTGCCGAAGTACCTTACTTACCTAATATATTGCGAAATTTCACAGCTAAATCGTGAATTAAATTCTACAAAAATATTTTTTCTATTTCCGTTTCTAGGCCCCCTATCTCTCAATTGTAAGTAAAAATCACTTTTAATTTTATCTAAACTTATTATCTCTTGTTTCTATATCTATCGGTAGGTGTAGATATCATCGAATATCGTATGGTACTTCTATGAAGATGTAAAACCTGAAACTGGATTTTCAGGGTTACACAAAACGAATGCCTCAACTTACAGGGCCACGTTGTACAAACTCGTAATTAATACCATTTTTAATAATCGACAAGAAATCCAGCTGTTCTCTGCATTTTATTTTAAACCATTGACCCCACTAAATGTTCCCACTGCCGGGCTTTCTCTCACAAGGAGAGTGTCAATGCCATAATCCACCACGCCAGTCCAGCACATAATGGGGGATGTCACATGACCCCTAAAGATCCTATAACATATCGGTTTCTTCGCAAAGTTTTCCTTAAGCTAATAACTGTCATGCTGCACATTACTTAAAAAAAAACAGCAGTGCGCATGGGGATCGCATAAGTGTTTCCGGACCGGCAGTTGCCGTTCTCCCGACCAGACCAGCCGTAGCTTTCATTTTCATATTGAACATATTTTCGCAATTTTGGAATCAACCCTAATGTAGTCCTTAGTAGTGAGTTTCACGCTTCCCTTTCAGGTAGTACAGGTGTTTTACGTAAGGTTTTTTTTTGTATGAGCTCAATAGAGTTAGGTGCTGCTATCACATTCACCAAAATATCAAGCGGCCTTGAGGTAAAGATTTACTTGTTATTGAGGTAAATTGAAAACCTTATAATAAGCGGAGCGGAGGAGAGGAGAGAGCGGTGGGCGCGTCACTATCGCGACGCGGTGCGAGCGGGTGGCCCGGGCCGACTGTCGCCATGGCTACGCTTCGAGTGCGGCCCTGGGTGGCCTTGCAATGGAATGGGGAGGGCAATAGCCCCGTCTTGCAAGCCGCTATCAATCCGCGCTCGCCAACGCTCGGTCTAATGTACACTCTAATAGCGCAGAATAGTGAATTTTCAAGGTCGCCGCAGATTTTTATTTGCACTGCATTTTTGTCGGTATTTACGTGACCGATGAGGTGCGCCGTTTTTTGCCGCCTCGCTATTATCGAACTCGTGAGATCTGCTATTTGCTTTGATAAATACTTATTGAGGTTTATATCGATTACTTCAGTAAGTACATACTTAAAAGCTAGGATTGAAGTTACTAACGCGCTTTTTATTAGTTAAAGCTCTGATATTAAACTTATTATATAAACTTATTATTTGAATGTAATATTTATTTATTTTATAACGAGTACTTCTTCATGTTTTAATAGTTCAATGGGTAAGTATTGAATAAATTGACTTCTACTAACGTATTTATTTGAAAACCCTATGAAAGGTCTCTTCAGGTACTAATAATGCGCATATAATGTTGGGCTAACGTAGAAGACGCGCAGAAGACTCAAATAATGCGTAAATTCCTAGTCACTATATAATTGAATGCATTTGGCTGGACACTTTTTCATGTACACAGATGATACTCCTTACCTCAACCGGTCAACTCTCAAAATTTTCTCGTCATATTGTTATTGTTAAAACCATTGCTAAATAAACTCATAGTTCAAACCTTAGGTTAAAAACAGGAAAATTGAATACAAGTGAAAACCCGGAATAAGTGGTTCTAGCGACAAAGAAGTTTATTTGACGCCAACAGAATTGACTGAAACTGTTATTATTGCGCAAAGCATGTACTTAGTCATTACGCTAAGGTGGGATGAAAAATTACGTGTGGCACTCGAGTGCAAAAAAATTCACCTTGTGCCCTTTTGATACCTTTGCTACGGTCAGGATTCAAGTTTTTTAATTTTAGAATCCTTCGCTTTCTCGGTCATCAAAATTGAGCACACGCGGCAAAGCAGCTTTGCACTTTTGTACAACAAGCAACTATTTTATATTTGTGTAAGTATTCAAGGATTCCATAATCTCAACTGAACCGCTAATTGTAGACCAAGAGTACCTACTGTAGTTTCCACGGGAAAACCTATAGTGTAATAAAATAGTAGTAGGTAAAACTGCACATATCAACCAGGGAATGGGATTTCAACTAGGATTTCTGGAATTTCCGGTCTATTTAAAATTATTTCATATTTTTATAAAGGTTTCCCAATGCGGAATTTATTGTAGTTAAACAAAAATACCCTTCTGTAATATTCAGCAGGTACTTTCAACTAATATTATGACGCGAAAAAAGTATGGATGTTTGTTACTCTTTCACGTCGTAACGTATGAACGGATCGGGCAAAACATTTGGAAAATAGATAGATTATATATGTATCCTAGAAGAACATATATGTTATTGTTTATCCAGGAAAAATATATAAATTACGCGGGTAAAACCACGAGGCATTGCTTGTTATAGCTGAAATAGTATCTAGTGTTAGTTCTAGTCTAGTGCTGATCAAGTCAGGACAACGGTGACTCCCGATCTGGAACGCCTGTGTGTGAAATCATGTGCGTAATGCCACTAACTAAAAACGATGAGGGAAAAAACAACGCGAGGAAACCGATATGTACCAACCTAAATCTTTCAAGGTCATTTGTCATCCACCAACCCGCTGGGACACTGGGTCAGCATTGGGTGGGAATCGAACCCACAACCCTCGGCTTCGCAAGCAGAGTTACTACCTACTAAGCCACGAGGCCAGTCAATAATAAATATAGATATAACTACAATATCATATTCTGTAGTTTAAGCTATTAAGCTACTATAGTAGTTTTTTCAAGTAGTAGCCGCTAAATAGAAGGTTTTTTAAAAGTTTGGTTTGTGATGTGCTTCCGTGCGTGCGTTCAGCTAGTTTTCCCCAAATTCAGACGGCCCGGCCTCAATTTCCAGGCCTCATGCTTCTGTTACTTATACTGTCCTATATACTATGTAGGTTTGGGAAAGATTATTGAAATAAGGCGTCTATTTTTGCTAGATAAATAATCGTACGGAGTTCATTGGAACTCACAATAAAAGACGTTCGCTGATAAAATTTAATGATCCTCGTAATAGTAATTAACACCCGTGACAGCGTTTGTGCAAAGAAATAAAACGTAAGTAAGTTTTGTACTAGCTCCTTATATTTGCCTCTACTATGATTTTGTACATGGAACAAGCTTAAAAATACCTTTGAACGTTTGACGATCTAGTACTAAGAAGGGCTGATTTTACAAGTTTGAGGTTGTAGGTTTTAATTCCACCTACATATACGTCGAAGTTTTTTATAAGTACAGCCATGCTAGAGTCATTATCACTGGCTGCAATGGTGAAGAAAAGGAAACAGGTAGGTGTCAAGCAAAATATGAAGGCATTCAATCATCATTTATCATTTTCTACCCGCATTTGAACAGCGTGGTGGATTAATAGCCTAGACTTTTTCTTTGTGAGAGAAGCGCCAACATAAAGTAGGTTGTTTATGCTGTATATTAATGTGTGTATAATTATAAGCTGAATGCCAAGCATGAACGTATAAGCTAGTATTTTTAAATGTTTTGCACGCCGAAAGGCAGATTATGGCGGTATCAATGTTCTACTTACATCTATTTTATGTACCCATAAACGCAAATAAAGATTATTATTATTCACTCATTTAATCTTTTTTCTTAATTTTTAAGTTTTTTACAATACATATATAAAAAATACAAACATTATAAAAAACTTAAAAACTAGGGTGCCGCCAGCAGCGGGGCAGGGCCCAAACTACCGGTGGTTAGGGCTGCAGACTGAGGAACCTCCTGACGATGCGCGCTGTGTCGAGGATGACCGCCTTCTGCATCTGACCCTTAATCCAACCGTCTAGCGAAAGTCTCTTGAGATGTTGGTCGAGACTTTTCGCTACAAGGCCGTTTGCCGACACAACTATTGGGACTATGATCGTCGAATCAACATCCCACATGGCGGTAACCTCATGAGCCAAGTCAAGGTACTTGCTAAGCTTGTCCTTCTCAGCTTTCACGAGGTTCTCGTCATGTGGCACGGTGATATCAACGATTACAGCCCGGCGCTCGGACCGGTCTACCAGCACGATGTCAGGCTTATTGGCGACAATAGTCCTGTCCGTGATGATAGAGCGGTCCCAGTAGAGCAACGCACGACCATTCTCGAGAACTGGCAGAGGTGCGTACTTATAGTACGGCACCTCCGACTCGACAAGGCCGTATCGAAGAGCAAGCTGCTGGTGGATGATCCTGGCTACTAGGTTATGTCTGTGCAAGTACTCGCCGTTAGCAAGATGCGAACAACCGGAAATAACATGACGAAGAGATTCTTATTATTATTATTATTCACGTATTTATTTCTTTTCTTAAGCCTAAGTTTTTACAATATTGATATATAAAACAACATAAAAACATTATAAAAACTTAAACCTAGTTTGCCGCCAGCAGCGGGGCAGGGCCCAAGCTACCGGTGGTTAGGGCTGCAGAGTGAGGAACCTCCTGACGATGCGCGCTGTGTCAAGGATGACCGCCTTCTGCATCTGACCTTTGATCCAACCATCTAGCGAAAGTCTCTTGAGATGTTGGTCGAGACTTTTCGCTATATTATTATTATTATTATAAGTTCGATATCTGCAACCTGTGTGCTTGTGTGTCGAACTGTTTGGAACAATAGAGATCCTAAATAAATAGACCAATTTTGATAATATTTTTGATACGAAAGCTAAGACACTAATTGAGGAAACATTTTCATAATCATAATTTATGATGAAAAAATATTAATTTTGTCCTCTTTTTTAACAACAATAGTTTTGGATTTGACCACCGTCTTACCTGGTGTAAAGAGAGATCTACAATGGAACGTACTTAATGGAACCTACTACGTTTTGAAGACATCAAGACTGTAACCATAACAGAAAAATCCAATCTCGAAACGCATTTCACAGCCTAGATGTTCTTATCGCAAAAGTAGAGATGTTTGACTCGTCTTTCTGAGTTTTTGAACCGTCACCAATGAAACTATATCGCTTTCGAGCCACAATCATTGGTTCATCATCAGGGCTTCGTTTATCTTAATAAAAGTATTATTCCTCTCACACGTTATGGATAGCTAGTTTTGTAGAGCGTTTGTTTTTCGAATGATCTATTTACTAATGTCATGTACTATACATTATAACTTGTTATGACGTATACATGTCACAAACCTTCTTCCAATAAGAGATGGAATAAGAGTCTCTTATATTGACTTATATTTGTATATGAACGAAAGTTGTTTTTATGTGTAATTTGGTCCAACTTGAGATATAGGATAGCTGTTTTCTTACAATTGATAGTTTTAATAATGTATAATTAACGATAAACTGACCACTAATAATGTTGGTAGTTGATTTTGATGTTGTTGTTAAGTTATGAGTTTGAAATAGATAGCGCCTCACTGCCTCATTAGGCTATATAAATTAGTTGTTCTACCCAAAGAAGTTGGGACCGGCCGCTAGAATGAACAAATGAAAATAAAATTTGGATGAATTTTAAATAATTTATTATCATAATATTTTAATATGCTTAATTAAGGTAAATTGAACCTATCGCTCGTTCGTAAGGAAAAACCAATCGAACAAGTAAAAATCGAGGACATTTTTTAACGACCTGTTGTTAATACGAAATACATTCTCCATTCAAGTAAAAAAATCTTAACAGAAATGTGCCCTTCATTCCGTTTTTTCACAGAGAAAATTCTTTTTCAATAGTCGAAAATAGCGGCCCTGACAGAATAAGAATTCTACCGAAAAACTTCGGCCGAAAAAATCAGTTGATGTTTTCTGACGGCGTTTTTAGAGACACATTTCACCAACAGTTAAAGGAAAAGGAATACTACATTCAGGTTTGTAAAACCGCGGAAGTTATTCACTCTACCCCCGCGTTGGTAGTTATTGAATTTGTTTTCACATTTAATTGAAATAAATTGAGCTTTATCGAAGACATTCCACTTCACCATCGCGAGGTTTTAGGGTTTTATCGCACTCCACAACAGAGTCGTTGCTGCATTTACAGGGTTCACACAACTGGCGCTGTGTTCGCACGCGGTGGGGTTGCAAGGGAAGAAAAGTGCCGGTATTGCGGTGTGCTCTTACTATCCTCTGCTTACTGGATGGTCCGCCTCGGATCCCCAAGAGGACCCGGTCACGGCTCACAGCGTATCTTGGATTGGTGCGCCGTGCCTCATCTGGTGGCGCCCATACGACACCCCCGTGGGAAAAAAACATTAGCTTCTTATTTAATTGAATAACGCACTCATCTCAATCCGACTGGTGACCAAATTCGAAAAAAGGCTACGACGCGGCAAACTCGAGTCTTGACCCCGTATATACGTGAGTTTCGATGGAAAACCACGTTAATTTTAATACTAAAATTAGCTTCATACCTACACATACCTTTCTGGAGAAAAATATTGGGCAATGTCGGACTATCCCTATAGGAGGCCCCAAAAACTGACAAGCCGGGGCGAGTTCGCAGAAGAATGCAAGAATGCAATGCGGTCCCATGTTCCTACCGGAAGCGTCAAACAAGGTTATAACGCCGTGAATGTTATAGTCGCTACACCATGGTGGTATCGAGTCCGACATATCCCAACCTTTTTCCCCAGGCGGAATGTGTAGCTGTATTTTCTTCATGAAACTTCCCACGGCGAGTTTTTGTCTCGTATTGTTTTAGAGTTTTTTGATAATGTACAAACACGATGTATTTAACTTTATTTGATACTGTAATAATAGGTGTTTTCTAAGTGTTTATTTAAATATATAATTTTAAAAGGAAAACCAACATGGATGTTACACAACGGGTTACTCACGCGTCAATATGGTTGGCTCCGCGCGCGCAAAATTTGAGTCTGATTGGACCGACTATATCACACGTGAGTTACAAAACTCGTCAGTTTTAGATCCTTTGTTACGATCTTTATTTAAAAAATCATCATCATCATCATCATCAGCCACAAGACGTCCACTGCTGAACATAGGCCTCCCCCCTAGATTTCCATAACGAACGGTCCTGCGCAACCTGCAACCAGCGGTTTCCAGCGACCTTTGTGAGGTCATCTGTCCATCTAGTGGGAGGCCGTCCAACACTGCGTCTCCCGGTTCGTGGTCGCCACTCAAGAACCTTTTTTCCCCATCGGTTGTCAGTTCTGCGAGCGATGTGGCCTGCCCATTGCCACTTCAGCTTGCTTACTCTTTGAGCTATGTCGGCCACTTTCGTTCTTTTGCGAATATCCTCATTACGGATTCTGTCGCGCAAAGAGACTCCGAGCATAGCTCTCTCCATAGCTCGCTGTGTGACTTTGAGCTTCGTTATGAGACCAACAGTGAAGGACCACGTCTCAGTTCCATAAGTCATCACTGGCAACACGCACTGGTTAAAGACTTTCGTCTTTAGGCATTGGGGTATTTTGGACTCAAAGATGTGCCGAAGTTTCCCGAACGCTGCCCATCCGAGTTGGATCCTTCGCTGGACCTCTTTGTCGAAGTTGGATCTACCTAATTGGATCTTTTGACCCAGGTAGACGTATTCGTCAACAACTTCGAGTGTGGTATTCCCAACAATAACCGGTACAGGTGAGACATGAACATTTGACATGACCTTCGTCTTGTCCATATTCATCCTCAAACCTACCTGTTGGGATACTCTACTGAGGTCCCTGAGCATAGCACCGAGGTCCTCCATCGACTCCGCCACAATGACTATGTCGTCGGAAACCCGAAGGTGAGTGATGCATTCGCCGTTGATATTGATGCCATATCCGTTCCAGTCCAGTAGCTTGAAAACATCTTCCAGCGCGGCAGTGAACAGTTTCGGAGATATAACATCTCCCTGTCTCACGCCTTTCTGTAGCTGGATATGTTTTGTGCACTGGTCCTGTAATCGGACAGACATTGTGGCTTTGCTGTAAATACACTTCAACACTTCGATATAGCGATAGTCGATGCGGCATCGCTGGAGAGACTGAAGCACTGCCCAGGTCTCGATGGAATCGAAGGCTTTCTCATAGTCCACATACGCTATACATAGTGGCCGATTATACTCCTCGGTTTTCTGTATAATCTGCCGAAGCGCATGAATGTGGTCTATGGTACTATAGCCTTTTCGGAAACCGGCTTGTTCGGGTGGCTGGAAGTCGTCAAACCTGCGTGCGAGACGATTCGTGATTACCCTCGAAAACAACTTATAAACGTGGCTCAGAAGTGAGATGGGTCTGTAGTTCTTCAACAAGGTGTTGTCACCTTTTTTGAAGAAGAGCACCACCACACTTCTGCTCCACGCTTCTGGCGTACTACCGTCAAGTATGACGGAATCGAACAGCTTCTTTAAGTACCGGTTTTCCACCCGCTCTCAGAAGCTCAGTCGTAATTCCGTCGTCGCCAGGTGCTTTGTTGTTTTTAAGTTGTTTGAGGGCCATCCTAATCTCATACAGGCTGACTTCTGGGATATCTTCGGTAAAGTGTCGGGTCAGCTTGGCTCTGGGGTCTTTGCCATGCTAACGACAGGTTGTGCTTGCGTAGAGGTGTATAACTGTTCATAGAACCTCTCAATCTCCTCCAAAATCTCAGGCTTCGACGAGACAACGTTACCACTATCGGTCTTCAGTTTGGCCAGCTGACTTTGCCCAAGAGACAGATTTCTTGCGAACACTTTTGAGCCTTTGTTCTGCTTGATCGCCTCTTCAATACTCAAGTATTGAAGCAGCGTATCGCGTCGCACACAAGTAGAGATCTGTCTATTGAGCCGTCTGTATACCGTCATGTCGACCGAAGACTGTAACCGCATATCTCGTCTGACCGCCATAAGATCTAGAGTTTGATCGGAGAGCTTTTGGGTTCTGTTTTGGCGTCGGCTCTTATAAAATTTTCTGCCAACAGCATGAACAGTTTCCACTAGCCTGTCGTTTATTTCGTCCGCCGTTACGCACTCATCTAAGGATTCGAAGCGATTTTGAAGTTCGAGTTGAAAGTTATCGGGATCTTCGATCTGAGCATAATTTGGTCGGAGCGTGGACTTCATTAGACGTGATCTTTCGAGCTTAATGTTTAGATTCAGCGTGCCTCTTACAATACGGTGATCGCTGCCGGTCTTAACCCTGCTGATCACAGAGACATCGCTGAATATTTGCCGTTTAGTCGTCATAATGAAGTCGATCTCATTTTTGTGGAACCGTCAGGGCTAATCCAGGTCCACTTTCTTTGTGGCTGTTTCTTGAAAAAGGAGTTCATCATAAAGAGGCTCTCCTTTCCAAGAAATCCGCTAGACGTTGCCCTCTTGGGTTCCGCTGCCCATATCCGAAATTCCCCACTCTCAACTCATCACCGCTACGTTTGCCCAGTTTTGCGTTGAAGTCTCCCATCACAACTGTGAAATGTGTTGGCGAGACATGTATGGCTTTGGAGATGTCCTCATACATGGCCTCAACCTCTTCGTCGGGATGTGTCGAGGTCGGTGCGTATACTTGTATGACCTTCAATGAATACCGGTCGCTAATTTTAAGTACAAGGTATACCACCCTGTTCGACACACTCGATCATTATCACGTTGTTGACGAGAGACTTGCGGACGATAAACCCGACACCCCTTGGGATTGTTGATCTCCTCCCGGTAGTAGAACAAGTTGCCGGATTCGAGGGTTATCCTGTCCTCGCCCTGTCTACGGACTTCGGATAACCCCATGATATCCCATCGCAACTTGTCCACTTCTTCTTCCAGCTCCACAATCTTTTCGTCAGCCCTCAGCGTCCGTGCGTTATATGTTGCCAGGTCGAGTCGTTGGGTTTGGTGGCGGGGCGTCTGCCGGAGATTCTTCGCACCCCATGCTCCGCCGGAACCAAGGCTGCCACCAGCGCCTGGAATAGCGGAGCCGCCGGGGACTAGGGGCCGTTTTCTGGTTGTGATTTTCATAGGGGGGGTGTTTGCCATAGTCACCACGCTTGGCAAGCGGGTTGGTGACCGCGGAGCCAGTCCTTTTCACCGATGACGCCGCTGCCCGTCATCGGCCTGGTCCATTTAGGACTGGCTTTTAAATGGATATACCGCCATTGGTTCGGTCGTCAGAGCCTCGTTAGTTGGCAGCAGGGTGTACCACGCGCAGGAGAGGTTGACATTTGGGGAAGCTAGATGTTAAGCGCTTCCCCCTTACACCCCTTACACCCCTTATTTAAAAAATATTCTAATCTTATTATTTTTTTTCGATCTAATCTTTGTTGGTGCGAAAAAACTACACATAGCGTGTCTGTGAAAAGCTGTGCGTTATGGTTTCCTTGCCATATCATTATTGCAAAACATATTTTAAATTGCAACTGATAAATTAGTGATTTTATTTTCAAGTTATTATAAACTATAATTTAACAGTGTTCCAAATTTCAACCCGATCTGTTCAAACGCGATTGAGTAACAAAGATCCAAACTTTCACATTTGTGTTATATTTTATGGAATTATTTCGTCGTGTAAATTAAATAAAAGTAAATCTCTTAACCATCTAGGGTATGTGTTTATTGCCTAAAATAGGAAAAAATATGCATCGAAATGCCCAAAATTCATCTTCATCAGCATTGGTAAGGAATGTACAAATGCCTCAACTTAGAAATAATCCTTAAATTACAAATATTACTGTTCATAACAAAATACTCAAATCAGAATCTCACAAAGTTAGTGAAATGACAGGAGAACCTTTGGCCTTTTGACCTTTAGTCCTGAGTCCTATTCAGGCGTTAATTTTTTGTCAGTTCCACATTAAAATGACAAGTTTGCCCCAGGATTTATCAAAGAAAACCGGCTTTTCAAAATGCTAAATTGTAGGCTTTGAAAGTGAAAATTAAATGTAGATTTTGATTAAATACTAGGTCGTTACAGTGTCAGGAACATTTTAGTATTCCAGTCAAATATCTACGTGAAAAGGTTACTGTACCGTAGATTGCTTGAATTTATCACTGCTCAAAGGGAAATCAAATGATATTTTAATAAATTAGTACCTACATTTTGTACAAACAATAATTTTAGTACCCGTAACTTGGAAGTAGATATATTAAATTTAAAATTGTGGAAATTTGATAAGATAACCATAATGCGTTATGGTTACTATTTATTTTGTTTTTTTGTTTCCTAATTGCCAAAAACAAACCGAAAAAGTTATTTAGCCAAGCAAGTTAATAAAGAAGAGAATCGGTCTTCAATTTCTAATCGGAGTTTTTGAAAGGTTTTTGAAATAAAAGATTTTGCGACAACACTCTTAAAAGGGGTTCAACCTAAGAGAAATAATTTTTCGGCGGGTACAAATAACGTCCAATAATACTAAATTCAAATTATGAATGAAAACCCAAAACCTAGCATCTAAAAAAATACTTAATTAAAATAATATTCATTATTTAAAAAGCAAAGTTTTTTAAATTTTTTATTCACCTGTATAAAATAATATATAAGAAAATATTCTAAAACTTAAAACAATGCACTCAAGTAGTCGAAAACTAGCAAGGCAGGAAGCAACATTTCGATTAGCATACTTAAAAATTGTACGACCTAATTCCACTTTTTTCTTTCTACTTTCTTTTGACTTGCTATGTTTTCCATAAGTAAAAGCTGCGCGTTTTCCAATCCAGAGTACACAAAGTCCTTCTAGGTAATCTGCTATGTATAAGTAACTATATCCATTTTATTTCTTAAATTAAGGCACACACGCAAAAGTATTACTTGTATGTATGTATGTACATTAGGATATAGAGGTAAATCGTATTACATCCCTGGGTGAAACGCGCCGTGGCTTGACTCTTCATACTCCAATACCTGCGTTATACTGTGTTGTCATAGACATTGGACAGGTGTTTTGCGTACCATCAGACGCGTGTCTTGCTCTTCCTGTTACTCTACACTATATAAAATGTAGCCTACTTAATGTTTCCATGGCTAGTCGAGACCATAACCCTAACTAACTAATCAAGGGCCAGTTGACGGATTACAAATATTTAAAAGAAAAAAAAGGTTTAAAAAAAAGAAGTCAAGTGCGAGTCGGACTCGCCCATGAAGGCTTCCGTAGCAGCAAGTAACATAATATATTGTAATAAGTTCTTGTAGTTCGTTGTTACTTTAACTTTACTTAACAATAGTGAATTCACGACGTATTAAAATAAAACTACTTACTAGATCTCATTCAAACCAATTTTCGTTAAAAGTTTACATTATAATTAATGTACATCATACATTTTGGCATTCTCGTATTTTAGAAGTTACAGGGGGGAGGCACATTTAACTACTTTCGAAGAGTCTATCGCACAAACTATTCGGCTTGGAAAAAAAAATGTTGGAAACCTCGATATCATTTTTTACGACCTATCCATAGATAACGAACACGTATCGTTTTGCTGGAAAAAAAATTTGTTCTTCAGTTCTAATTATGGGACATCCCCAAAATTTATTGTTTTTTTTTTCTATTTTTAACCTCCGACCAAAAAAAGGGGTGTTATAAGTTTGACGTCGATGTCTGTCTGTCTGTCTGTCTGTCTGTCTGTCTGTCTGTCTGTCTGTCTGTCTGTCTGTCTGTCTGTCTGTCTGTCTGTCTGTCTGTCTGTGTGTGTGTCTGTCTGTGGCACCGTAGAGCTCAAACGGATGGACCGATTTCAATGCGGTTTTTTTTATTTGAAGGTTGATATCCGTGCGGATGTTCTAAGCTATGTTTGGTTAATATCGATTCAAGATGGCCGCCTCCACAAAATGGCGGACAAAATATTTCTTCACAACTTATCTCAATATGGGTATCAAATGAAAGGGCTAGACTAGTAGAATACAATACATAATAACGAATTTCAAATCCAAGATGGCCGCCACCACAAAATAGCGAATTACATTATTTTTTTCACTACTACCACAATATGGGTATCAAATGAAAGGGCTTGACTAGTAGAATACTTTGCACTATGACAAATTTCAAATCCAAGATGGCCGCTACCACAAAATGGCGAAATACATTTATTTTTTCACAACTCCCTTAATATGGGTATCAAATGAAAGGGCTTGACTAGCAGAATGTTGTACAAATTACAAATCCGAGGTAGTCGGGGGTTAATCAAAATTTTTAATTTTGTTCTTGTTGTGTGATAATCTTAATGCGGTTCACAGAATACATCTACTTACTAAGTTTCTATAGTATAGTTCTTATAGTTTTGGAGAAAAGTGGCTGTGACATACGGACGGACAGACAGACAGACATGATGAATCTATCAAGGTTCCGTACTTTGCCATTTGGCCACCCTAACAAGAACAAAATAAAATTTTTGATTAACCCCCGACTACCTCGGATTTGTTATTTGTATAACATTCTACTAGACAAGCCCTTTCATTTGACACCCATATTGACAGTATATGTATTTCGCCATTTTGTGGTAGCAGCCATCGTAGATTTGAAATTTGTCATAGTGCATAGTATTCTACTAGTCAAGCCCTTTCATTTGATAAATAATTGATTGGGGTAGGTTCTGAAGAAATATTTTGTCCGCCATTTTGTGGAGGCGGCCATCTTGAATCGATATTTACCAAACATAGCTAAGAACATCCGCACAATAAATAACATTCAAATAAAAAAACCGCATCCAAATCGGCCCATCCGTTTGTACGGCGAACTCGTACATTTACGCAATAACGGAATTGCTGGCTACAATAATGTATACATTACATTTTAGTGACAAATAAACGTTAAGTGTAACACACGTGTCGCTCATTATTACAACATTACATACAAACAACATTCTAACATCCCAACATCTTAACATCAAGGTAGGGCTACTGCCCCTACAGAACATAATTAAAATTTTTGATTAACCCCCGGCTACCTCGGATTTGTTATTTGTATAACATTCTACTAGACAAGCCCTTTCATTTGACACCCATATATTGACGGAGTAGTGAAAAAAAAATGTAGTTCGCCATTTTGTGGTGGCGGCCATCTTGGATTTGAAATTTGTCATAGTGTTATAATATTCTACTAGTCAAGCCCTTTCATTTGATAAATTGATTGGGGTAGGTTGTGAAGAAATATTTTGTCCGCCATTTTGTGGAGGCAGCGATATTTACCAAACATAGCTAAAAACATCCGCACAATAATTATTAACATTCAAATAAAAAAAAACGCATCCAAATCGGCCCATCCGTTTGAGCTCTACTGTGCCACAGACAGACACACAGACAGACAGACAGACAGACAGACATCGACGACAAACTTATAACACCGCTTTTTTTGGTCGGGGGCTAAAAAAATATCTCTCAGGAGAGAGATGTCTTGTTTAACCCATTTCGGTTTCCTCATGATGTGTTCACCGTTAAATCCAGATAAACTTTAATGGCGGCACCTGGGAAAATTTTCAGAGGTGCAGGTGGCATTTCACCTCAAGATTGCGAAATCGAACATCCTCGCCAAAAGGTTACACCGTATACGTGTGTACGCATGTGACCACGTGTTTCCCTGAAACGCAAACCTAATTCGTACAGAAAAAACATTATATGTATACCAAAAACCCAAAAACAAAGAACAAGACCGTTGTCCAATTTCACAGCTCACCAAACGGAACCTCCCTAAATCAATAGAACATAGCATTTTAATAATTCACGGAGTTCGAGCAGTTTTAATTCGTATCTGTATTTAGGCTCTAGGGTACCTACTTGATGTTTGCTTACCATTAATATTCGAACTCATATTGGAGTTAAACTGGCGTGTTCAAATGAACAGGCATATGTTATATTACCTAAGATTATGTATTTCACTGTGGCTTATGTGTTTCATGTGAAACTGTGAGTGGTGACCTTCCAAGTATGTATGGCTAGGCAGCGCGTCTTAACGTGCGTAGTTTCTGTTCCGTTTTCCTAGGTTAAAAATTTCAACAAGATGCATTCAGGCGTTACGACGTGGTTGAGCAACAAGCATCCAAACATTGACATTTATAACATTAGTAGGAAATAGGATAGTAGGACTAGCAGTACCCGCGGGTTTTGCCCGCGCACAAAGATTTCAGATACTACGTATAGAGTTGGCACAAACGGTTTACACCGAATCACACGGGTAGCATCTTTTTTTATTTGTCGCTCTTGTGGAAGTGTCATACTTTTGCCGCGGCACATAAAATTTATGATGCCATAAAAAGCATGCTTGTCATTTGCTTACGATTGACACAAAGAAAATCTAACTCTATACGTAGTATATGTACGAGTAAACTCTTTGCCCGCGCGGTTTCTGTGCCCGAGATAAAAATGGCCAATTTAATTATCCAGATAATAATTTGTATCCCAAATTTCAATCCTGTATAGAATATTATCAGTGGTCGAAATTCCATGACTATAAACACAGATTTCTAAAACAAAAGGCAGATGGAACGTGCGGAACACAGATCCTTAGGTCCAGAAAGCAAATATTAAACGCCAAAGCAAATACAAACTCCAGTCAGTACGAAACGGACTTCCGTCTCGTACGGGAGTCCCGTGTGATTTTAAGTTTTGTTTAAGATTATGCCGTCTTGTGTTTTCAAACATTGCAAACATTGTTCCCAAAAATAAGAAAAGGAAAGGGGAATATCATTTCATAGGAAAGTTTGAATATTTTTACTGTTATTTATATAATTTAGGCGATTTCATTTCGATTGATGAATAGAAACACAACACCTCAACGAAAATTGGTTAGTGTTGCTATACTAAATTGAAATTATTTTCCCTAAAGTTAAGGTAAAATATTGTTATTTTACCAATTACCATTATTTATGTAGATTGTATTATTCTATTTTAAGCCCTATTTTTATAATCGTAATTTTTTAATTTAATGTGAATCGATGCTAGCACAGATCCACGTCACGAGCTTAAAAAGTAGGCGAGTTCTTTTGAGAGATCTAATCGTTTTAATTAACTTTATGTTATCTGGTCGATTCAGTAGTGATACTGTCGAAGTTTTATACGGTGCTAATTTGTGCGTACATTACTTACTCAAAAAGATGTTAGGATCAGGCCAATCGCTGTTGGCACCACATATAATAACCAAGGTGGGTTGTAGGTATAAAACGTTGCTCCTTCGAGCTCCCTGTCCCAACAAACTTGATTTTGGTTCTCTGGGTGGACGTGACGTGGTAGCTGCTATTCATTATGTCCTGACTTTCTTTGTCCAAAATTGGGAAGAGGGCTGTTAAAGGTAGACGTCAAAAACAACTTTAATTCGGTTGATCGTGGAGCCCCGTTGTCCGAAGTGACGAATAAAATTCTTGACCTCTACAATTTTCTTTGGCAATGTTATGGCGGACCCACAAAATTATCAAAACAATCCTATGCTATACTCCGTTGGCTATCAACTTGGTGAACCTTCGGCCATGCTATCTTCGCCCTGGCCATTCGCTCTATCATTTAACGTCTCCAGTCCAATTTAAATGTTTGGTACTTGGATGACGGAATTTTGGGTGGCGATGTGAATAATGTTCAACTGATTTACTAAAACTCTTAGACGGTTTTCGTTAGTATGTTTCAACAATTTTGAAAAGGTGAACTTTTCGTTTGCGACACGCGTCCAGACAAAGATTGGATAGTAAACAAATTGAATAATCTGGCCCCCCCAACATCAAATCAGTTGACAAAAATTCTCTGCACCTCCTGTGTTCACCTATATTAAGTGTGTAGTTGCCACCTTTTGTCAAGCATAATATTCAAAATTTCACAAGAAGCTCCGATAGAATAAATAAACACACACATGACTTTTACTATTATTCAGCGTTGTCTTTTTATTCCGTATTTTCTGTATTAATATTCGAATTTTTAGTTGCATGCAAAATCAAAATTCTTAACTTCATAGGATTGAAATAGTAATAATAAGAAATCCTTGCTTAATATATAATCGGTGTAATAATAAATGATTTTAACATTATTATGTGTTTATTATACGCGAAGATTTCCGAAGCTAAGACAACAATAGTGGGATTTTTTTTCTTAAGACTGGGAACATTACACGCACACCAACGTGAGTAATTTGACAACGTCGGTGAGAGCTGTCACGCATACATAACTAATTACTGGCCTCACAGTGTCGTTCACGAAGGTTTCATCTGTTTAGAAATCTGTGACTATAAAGCAACGTTAATTTTCAATCCGACCATAGACTTTATCAATAAACAAAATAGTATTTTATGCATGTGTATCAAAGATACGACAGTGTGTAAAATGTATTTTAATTATTAATGAAGTTTAAAAAAAATTATAAATTTCAGACTACCCCATCAGCAGCTAAAAAAAGGGGTACAAAGTTATTGCTTCATGTATATAGGATACATAATAAGTTCTAGCTTTAAAGACGAGTTCCTAAGTTTTTTTCTATAACCCGAATTCAGCCTTCAAAATAATTTGAGTAACAAGTATAACAAATAGGTATAGTTATGTATATCGGGCATGCATATTCAGGTTGTAAATTCAATGAATGTCGCACGCACCAAAACCACAATGGCATTGAGCTACGCGCCTCGTGCTAGCAATGCCTATTTAGTGGCAGCATCTCACTTGGTGTTAGGTTTTTTGAAGTGAAAACTTATTTTAGCGCATCACACAAAGATTTTTTGTGAGTTGTGAATTTAACTCAAGCATCACGTTTGTAAGTGAAAGATTCGTTCGGGCTACCTCGAGGCCGCTGAGGGTGCCTGTGATGACATATACGCCTTTGGAACTCAGGGATCATGTAGGTATCCAACAGTGAAATAATTTTTGAAATCGGTCTTGTAACTCCTGAGATTAGAGCGTTGAAACAAAATACTTTTACAGCTTTACAGAGGTATATTGCATCTGTCACTGTGGTGTCGCTGTGTTAACTACTACATTCAATTCATTATACGAGTATGTAATTGATTTTATTTATTGAATATTTTCAATAGTTTTTAATTATTTATTATTTTAGTTTTCACTTCTACCGCGTAATCTTAAGCACATACACATACAGACACACACACACACACACATTTTTTTAGTTTTACTGTTAACATCTGTAATTGGTAATTTAAAATTGTATTCAATAGAAAACCTTTTAAAAGAAAAGCTTTTTGACATTTCCGTGTATGGGTGCCTGTTTGTGACACTTAATCCTGTATAAAAAAATTACATATTTTAAAATGAAAATTAATCATATTATTTCACCTACTCTGTAACATAGTTACACAAATAGTGTAAACCAAGTGAAGAGCCGGCATCGGAGTCTGTAATTTTAAATGCCTTTTCATTTTCAAGGAGGGTTTACCGCGTCTTGACGAATTAATAGTTTGTATATTTTTAAATTTTGACTTAAATACTTTTTTGATTTAACCATTATGTGTTTGTCAATTTAAAAGCAGTCTCTTAATTTGACAAATAAAAACAAAAACCAATTTCAGTATCATGTTGACATTGAAAATGCCAATAAATATTGAGGTAAAACTTGAAAATAGTCAGTGCAGTTTATGCATATTTATTTCTGTCCTAACTTTTACTACGTAGTTCACAATATTTATTACCTTGAATGATAAAAATTAAATAAATTGGTCATATACATAAGTGTCACAAAAAGATCCTCTGTTAAGATTGATGAATAATATATTTGGATTTTAAAATTCGCATTCTTTTGTCAAAATATAGAACACAAACATTACCTAAGATTTTAAAACGAATAACACATTAATCTTGTTAACGACAAACATGCAAAAATGTAAACAAACTAAACGTGTGTTGAAAGGAGATTAAAAAATTAATAAAAGATTAGAAAATGTTCTTAAAAGTATAAAATTACGTCACAAACTTAATTTCAAGTACGCAACTTAAGAAACACAACACGATTATTATTGCATGCGTAGCTCACATTTCATCACGTTTAGTGCATCCTGATTTCAAACAATAGCTATCGAATATTTAGCCTATTCATTATCCATAGGGATTCCCGAACGGCATTCTAACTGTACCCTGAAAGATACCGAGAGAATAATTAATTTATCGATAGCATTACTATGCCTTCCTAAGCTCGAGGAAAATCGGTAGAGGCTGAACTAATAAAGCTCGAATTTAATCAAAATCATTGAAGGTCATCTTAATTACTAAGAAGCTGCTACTTGTTGCCCGGGTACAAAATTAAGGTCACTAAACTAAGAGCCATTTATTAGAAACGAGATTAAAATTATAAGAAAGGGAAGCTCTGTATTCGAGAAACGTGAAAATAAAAATTCGTAATTGATTTGAAATCCAAAGGGTTGGAGGTGTGAAGCCGTCTAGACGGGCCAAAAGGACGGGTCTTGATAAGGGTGCCTTGGACGACCCTGACCTTTACTACCCCTAAACAAATGAGGCATTCCCCGCAGTCACATATTTCCATGTGCTACCGCGTTCCGACAGAGTTGCGGAAAAACTTCGTTAAAATTATGCGACAGACTACCTCAGCGTGATTGCATGGAAACCTAATAACACCGTTTTGATAGAATCAATCCATTGATAACGATAAAACAAATTAAATCGAAGCCGAAAATTCAAACTAATATACATTTTATTACGAAACCCGAAAACATTCTATTTACCCACCGTAACGAACAAATTCACGGGCTGGTGATCGACATTCAAACAAAATACGTCCAATTACTTATCGCGGTATGGCCAAAGGAACGCTTCTGTAGGGCGCCCTTTGAACACTGTATAATTGATATTGAGCTGGGAGCAGGTGAGAGCTCCCGTAGGTGGCCACAGACTCCTTTGTGATCGACACATCGATTCGACATCGGACACTACGAAAACAAGCTAGAGCCCGGCCGGGTTCAGACGTACGAAAATAAGTTCAGCGAGTTCCTAAACAAAAAGAAACTGAAATAAACAAGGTCGGGAATCAACGCCGACGTCGTCGCCGCCATAAAGACCGACGGCCGTCCTTGAAAACGGGGGGTTCTTACAAATTGGGTTATTACGGGGCGTGGGGTAGCGGCGGGATGCGGAAGCGAGAAGTGCGTAGGTGCGAGGCCGGAGTAGGAAGGGGACGGAGCGAGTGTGGGCGTACCACCGCTGCGCCACCCGGCGCCCGGCACGCCTCTCCAGGAAGGATCCCGCTCCAGTCTGGTGTTCCGGCGCCGATCATTATAATTACTCTCCAAGGTGAGCCTCCTGCAACCCACCAGAGCTAGCGGCCTAATCCTGGCCCGCCGGGACGCGATACCGCCCGAGTAACGAGCGCCAAACATTAAAAGCACTTAAACATCATCTGCCTATCCGGACGGTGCCAATTATGGACCAAATTGAAAGCCTCTCACACTTTCGCGAGCACTGAGCTTTATTAAGCTTTTAAATTAGGTTCGTAGCAACTCGCACTGAACTATAATTGAGCGTTTTCATTTTATTCGGAGCTACATCTTTCATTAAGTTTACCTGGGATCTGTTAGGGATTAATTGGAGGAAAGTATTAAAGCCTTTTAAAGTGTTCTAAGTCCTGACTAGTGGAACGATTTTGTATAATTATTATTCAGAAACTACACTTAGCTAACTAAACCGTTTCAAGTAATAATCATTCTTATTTCGTTTTAGAAATTTTATCTCTAAAGCTTAATAGTATTGGCCATCCTCATATTTAACTGATTAAACAGTATTTATCGCAAACAATGTTTTTAGTACCTACATCTCATAACCTAACGCGATCTGCAAGAGTGTTAAAAGTGTTGTGATCTACAAGTAACTCAAAATGAACTAAAATCAAACTCTATTGGGAACTAGCACCCCGCCCTGGCTTCACACGGGGACCATGGAATACAGGGCATAGAACAGAACATTGACATCAATAATTTTACGATATTAACGTCACTCAATTGTTTTGCCCTCCCAAACCCTCTCCGCTAACGCTTGAACTTTATGTTATAGTATTCAAGTTCAAATTGACTTATACTTCAAGAAATATCCAAAAAATTTAGCGAAATCGGTCCAGCTGTTCTCTAAATTTGCGCTTAGCAAAACATTAAACGATTCTTTTTTATATCCTAGATATGAACTACTCACTTTTGCTTAAAGTATAATCGTTAATAACAACTTTTTTTTTTAATTTTGACGTCTCAACAGTAAAATACAGTAAGTAATAACGTCAATTATTAGATTGAAATTTCTACATACTTATATCCAATAACAAGTATCCCTGATATAAGACGCCGTTTTACTCTTCAAATATTCACACGTACTCTTCAAATGTTTTATTTTGAAAAATATCACAACAGTGTAAATACTATCAAGAGGAAGAAATAGAAACGTCAGCTGTCAAAACGTTACTTGGATTTGACTTTGTGAAATGAATCTGACGTGACAAAACTTCGCTGACCTACGTAACGTGACTTGACACTTTCTCATAAAATTCCAGAAACTCGGAGTCTGTACTAATAAGCTGTTCTTGCAACAGCGTTGCAAAACAACTGACGCTTAAAATTGTGAGCATCTTGACCGCGAACCTTGTCACAAGGAGATACGGCTTATAGTCTCGGTCATCGAAATGTTTAACGTAATTTGAATCTAACTATTATAGCTCATGGCATATAGCCCTAGTTATTACATTACTTATTGTCGTTTTTAGATATAATCTTTCTTTATAAGGCTACGATATGTCAGTCCCGTCACTCTAATTCTATACTTTAAAAAAATTATAAAATTGTCAAAAAAGCAGTGTGACTCCAGTAATTCCGACAGAAGTGAAAACTGACAGAAATGTCAGTAACGGTTTCGGTAACAGCTTAACGTTTACGGAACTTTGGACTGACATAGAAGGCTGGGACTTGCTAACTCTACAAACACCAACCTCTGTTTCTAACAAAGAATCTTTTACCACAGTACATTATTTTATCCTATACGTACCTGTGGAGAGATTCTATAGAAAATCATTCAGTTTTTTTTGCGAATGTAAATAAAAATGGTCAAGTGCGAGTCGGACTCGCCCATGAAGGCTTCCGTAGCAGCAAGTAACATAATATAAAAGTTTTTGTAGTTCGTAGTTACTTTAATCAGTGTTTTAACAATAGTGAATTTATGACGTATTAAAATAAAACTACTTACTAGATCTCATTCAAACCAATTTTCGTTGAAAGTTTACATGGTAATGTATGTACATCATAATTGTTTTTTAGTTTTGTGTTTCTCTTATTTTAGAAGTTACAGGGGACACATTTTACTACTTTAGAAGAGTCTCTCGCGCAAATTATTCAGTTTAGAAAAGAAAATGTTGAAATCCTTAATATCATTTTTAAAGACCTATACCCTCTCTCTAGATAACCCTCACGTATGATTTTGATGGAAAAACAATTTTTGAGTTTCAGTTCTTAGTATGGGATATTGATAAGATATTGTTTTTTTCATACGTAACGCCAGTGCAACGCGCGCGTATTTCCCGTAGCCCGGAGATCCCGTTCCCGGTACTCTCTCGGTATAAAAAGTAGCCTATATACCCGATCGGTTCAGAAGTTCCGACAACAAACATCCAAACTTTGATATTTACAATAATAAGAGCTCGCGATGATGCATTAGTTTATAAATAAGTATATATAATTTTTTCCTATATTTTACTAGTTGGGTGTTGAGTAGGTACATACTTACTCAGAAAGCAACTGCATTCATTGCCCACGTCACTTTTCAAGCTCTTTTCCCCATAATATTGGTATGAAAATACGCGATGACGCATTATTTTAGTAGCTTTTCCTTTATACGTAGGTACAGTACTTACTCAGAACGTAATGGCACCCATTGCCCATGTCACATTCGATTCACATGTCGATTTTTCCAACTATGTATAAAAATAAATAATGTTTACTCCACTACCGATTAATTCTTTGTTCTGTGATTTTTGCGTTCGAGGATAGGTTTTTTTAACTACGAGTAATTTAGCCGCCATCTGGCCTGACATTAAGCAATGATACGGTCTACGATGGAGCGTCTTTACCAAAACAACCGATTAACTTTCGATTTCAAGACACCAAGATTATAACCAATGGAAAAAAACACTCAGGTAATGCATTCTACAGCCTAGACGTTTATTTTATTTTAAAAGACGGGACGAGCGTAATGTCCAAGTTCTTCACAGTTATATGAACATAAAATACTCCAAATCACCGTCTGGCCCTACTCTACGCTCATTACCCAAGAATATTTTTTTTTTTAATTATACACTCCACAGACTCCGGGGTCCGTGATCTTTGTCATTACAATAATCTTTTTTTTTTTCACATTTCTTGGATAAGGAGAAGAGGAAAAAAAAACACAAGTATAATTAAATGATTTATCTCTTTTGCATTGTATTTTTTTCTGCAAACATTTATCTTTAAGATTGACCATAGTAACTTGCACATTACTTACTACTTGGCGGTGAAACCACTGCTAAAGAAATTTTCGCAGACGGACTCTGCAAAAAGTCCTAGCACTAGTATTATTTACAGCCAGAAGTAATACAATATCAGTTATTATTGATTACTGATAAATGCACAAGAATACGTCATCACAAAATTTTATTAAAATATAATTCAAGTTATTGCCAAATTGTTGCCACGCTGAATTAGTGCGGGTTGGTGAATGACACATGACCTCGAACGATTTTAGGTATATGTCGGTTTCCTGACGATGTTTTCCTTCACCATTTTAAATAAGCGGCATTACGCACATGACTTTGAAAAGAAAGTGGTGTGCGTGTGATTTGGATCGCGATTCGACTAGACCAGCTATAACTTATTAAACCAGCCGTAACTTACTAGTCCAGCCGTAACTTACTAGACCAGCCGTAACTTGCTAGTCCAGCCATAACTTACTAGACCAGCCGTAACTTCACCGTTTCGTAGCTAAGAATATCAGAGATTATCCGGAACAAATTCACTGATAGATAGACAAAAAAATGTAAGTAGGTACCTACCGTACTCACTATCAACTGCATACGGTAAAATTTAAATTACAAACATACATTTCAATTTTATTTATTTGTGTAAATATACATTTTCATACCACAATGTACTTCTACAAAAACTATTCCACAAAAACTAACTTTACAATTCAATACGTAGGTAGGTATGTATTTGCATTCTCATTGTCAAATGCAGTGGCCTCTATGTTCAGGAAACTGGCTTAACTGCTGCTTTGTCCTTCTAAAGGAACTATTTTTATACTTCGTACCAGCTATGTTGTTCCGATAGCTAGATGACGTCAGCTTGCGACCAGTTTGGACCAATTTATGCGTGAGCCCCGTGCCTAGCAACATAGTGCGTCGGAACTTGAGTGCGATAACGCAACTAGTTAACGCAGACCCTTTAAACGCACCTACGCGCTTTGCTCTTCAAAGAAATTAGACGAAACGGGGAGCTCTAGTTTAAGTGGTGCTCGTAGAACAGTTAATTGTGAGCTCAATTTCACTTGATAATCCTTGACTTTGCATACTTAGGTATATGAAATAGTATTCGTTTGGTTTTTGGTTTATTTGCATTATCAACACTTTGATCATCTCTTGAATAGAGGTTTTTATTAAGTCCCTCTGCCGAAAATATGCTCCTTCATGTGTTTTTAAAGAAAACTCACTGTGTCTGGGTGTTTCTATGTATAATAAGTATGTATTTACAACTACCTAAGTATTATATCAGCTATCTGGCCGCCATATCACAAGCTTTGCTTAGTTTGGGGTCAGATGGTGTTGTGTGTGAATTGTCCACCAATATTTATTTATTTATTTATATAATAGTTGATTGAGCTAATTAATTGGTGATGTAGTAATACAATATACCTAGTTAGTAGCGGTTAGTAAAGTAACAGTGTATTAAAATCATCGATTCGTTACGGATTAAAATATAGCCGATGTTACTAAAGGACAATGTAAATAATGTAAAAATGATTTAAAATATTTGAAATCGGTATAATAGTTTTTGAATTTATTTGTAATAAATACACAAAAATGCAAATCTATATAGTGATTATTTTTTTGATTATTTTATCTTTTATGGTTCCTATTATGAAACGCAGCATCAGGACAATACAGTCCAGTAAACATAGTTTCAGATAATCTTTGAATGAATTGTTAAAAGTACCTACGAAAATATAAAAAGCCATTCATAAAAACATTTGCCAAAAAGTGCTGAAGTTAGTTCCTTGCTTCCTTGAGCAAATTCGTTCCTATTTTCAGTAGCATGTTTTGCTTCCTTCCTTCCTTTATTAATTAGTGTTATCAGTATAACTTTAAATATTATATATATATGTATATAATAGTAATAGATAAATACGAAATGTAAAATAATTTATTTTATACACAAGATACGTGTGTGTACAAAGCTGGTTATTTTTAACTAGCAGTTTTGTTTAATCGCCTTGCAAATCTCGGATGTACACGATAGATGGAGTAGGTTCATTGACTCTGGTACATCTGTTTGTCGACCACACGTGTGAAGCATCCATTCGCTAGGGGGCACTAAGCCTAATGCTGCGGCCACACCGTCAAATTATTGGCTTTATTAAAAAAACCAATCGAATCTGCTCCAGCAGATTCGATTGGTTTTTTTATCCGTCGTCGTTGTAGTCGTCATAATATATGCAATTGGATGCATACAATTTGTGTTGGTTTTGTGGAACGAGACATTTATAGAATGCCAAATTTGAGATTAGAAAACGTACTTCAAACAAACAGTACCTCTTGTTTTTACGAGTATAGTATATATTTCGCGTTGAAAAGTAGCCATGTGCTGGTACTACTACATAATATGTATTATTTCAGCTATCTGGCCGCCATAGTACAAGTTTTACTTAGTTATTTACCTTTTATTTATTTATAAATTGCACTTACATACGTTTGTTTGTATTTAAAACTATAGAATAAAATGTAGAAGACCCTGCTTAATTTCAACTTTAGAATACGTTCCCTGAGTAGATATCCCTTCATGAATAAAATCTGAGTGTCTTCAAGACTTGAGTGACTTAGTTTCGTCTAGGTAAACGCGTTCGGTCATACCTATACTGCATTTTCACATAGATAGAAGTTAAGTGCTAACTTATAAATAATCGGTAAAAAATCTGGCTAATATTGAGATATCCCACTACCCTACTAATATTATAGATGTCAATGTTTGGATGTTCGTATGTTTGTTGCTGAATTACGTCGTAGCGTATGAACGGATCGGGTTGAAATTTGGAACTCAGTTATATTGTAGTCTGGAAGAACATATAGGCTGCTTTATATTGCGAAAAAATAACGGGAACAGGAACTACGCTGGTATGACCGCAGGACGCTGCTAGTGTAAGATGAATATAAACCAAATTTGAATATTTGTACATGTTTCTTTATAAAAGGGTAATTGTTAAATTTATACAATAAAATCTTCTTCTTAGTTTCTTCTTCTTATTTTAACAAAATAACAAACTTTTATTTCACTTTCTACCAATAAATATTATAAATCTAAAAGTTTTTGTGTTTGTTGCTCGATCCAGGAACTTAAAACGGAACGACTAAATGGATCACATTTTTTACAATTAAGCTTAATTCAGTATTAAAATTAACGTGGTTGTTACACATATTTAATTGGATAACGGGACACTCACGTATATACGTGACCCTCACCTGCACCCCCGCAACAGCCGTTGAGCTTGCGTGCGCGACGTGCGGCAGCCCGCAGTGCCAAACGGGCAGCCACCGCGCGTGTGCACTCGCCTTGAAAAAGGCCGCCGGACGCGGCCGAAACTCGAGTCGGATTGACCGACCGTATATACGTGAGTGTCCCGTTATCCAATTAAATAAGCTTAATTCACAGTATCAAATAGTAATCTCTAGACAATCGCAAACTAAAAATAAACTACAATTAATTATAGCGAAATAAAATTGAAAACAGACTAATTCGGGATGAGAAAGCGGTAAAGCGGCGTGAAGGTACTGACAGTGTAAACTCGGCACTATACGCAGTCGCACAAAAAACAGCCATTGATAATCTTCCCCGTATGCTGTAATTTTCGGCATAATACTACGTTGCGATAAATGAGTTACTTGAGTTATTGGGGCTAATAAAAAGCTTTCGATATAGGCAGTTCATAATCTTAAGCGAATGGCGTGATATAGAAATCATCACAGATCAGCTGCAATAATAGAGTAAGATCCCAGGGCCGCCAGACATCACGTATTTTCTGATGAACGAAATGTGTACCATTGAGTAGAGTTAGTACGTACCCGCTAACTTGTTTAGACGACCCATTTTGAGATATGGGGGGGAGGTAAATATGTTGTATGTGTAGGAGAGGATTTTGTTACAATCCATACTAATTATTATTGATCTTCAACTTAAAAACCAAAAAATATGTCATAAATAAACAAGGAAACAAAAATATTCTTGGACATCCTCAAAAAATACCAACTAGTGCCAAGGTAAAAAAGACGGAAAGAACAACAAAATACTCTTTTAAAATACCAAAGATCCAGAGAAAAGATATCTATTTTGCAAGTTACTAATTCATCTCAAATTCTTTTCACCGTTTTCGTGCAATTTTATGTAAGGAAATATTGCGAAAGCATTAAATAGAATGAAAACACTGAAACATAATCCGATCCACGTGCCGAGCAGGTAACACTAGCTTTTACCTCATTGCAAGGTCCTTCGTAACAAGTTATACATTTTCCTCATTTTCGCCTACGGAAATTAAATTAATGTGCCTAAAATTATAATAAATTAAAATATACAAAAAATATGCTATTGAATTTGAAAAATGTGTCTAAAAATGAATGTCTACAAGCTCCTTAAATCGATAAAAAAATAGTCAATAGATACGATGACTAAAAAAAATTAGTTCGTCAGTTTTTTCAAGTATAAATTTAGTCATGTATTTTTTCAAACAAAAAAAAATAGGATACTTACGGTACTTAGAAGTTACAAGTGACGTCACGTTCGTATATACAAATTTTATACAGACGTGACGTCACAATCTTTCTTTTGTTTAACCTCAGAAAGCTCAGGATGTTTTAGAATCTTCATCGCTTCTTAATAATTCGATAAAACAAAACAAAACACACTTTTAGCATTGTGAGGTAAAACAAGAGAAGGATTGTAACGTCACTCCTAAATAGACCCGTTAAAAGACAAAAATAAGCACTCCATATTCCATATTGTTCTGAAACCAAGGCAACCTCTAAACCGTTTAACAATAATACCTCTGACGCCAAAAATCAACACAACAGCTGATGTATGTTTTGCGTATTTAGGTTACCTTCATAGTGATTTTTTTCATAATGAAGAGGAATACAAGTTCTTTGCAAATAATTAGCACAGCTGCTTTGCATAGTCATATATGTACGTTTATATTTATATTTAAAATATCATTTCAGAAGTCTAAATAATGCAGTGTAAATGTCAAATTAATAAAATTCACTAACTTCGGAAAAAGATAATTATTTAAGTTATTCTTTGATTTAATACGTTACGATTTAGGGCTTCTGAGATAATTCAACCAAAATCGACATTAAATTTGATTTTTACGAGAGATTTCATTTCTGGATGAAAAATATTATAAAATTATTATTAACAAATTACAACCTTTTTTATCCATCACTGTGACATACTTGCATTTAATGTAAAATGAAATCTTTCAGAGATATATAGGCATTCATTGTATTCACAAAATCAAACAAGAATAACTAAACATTAAATAAATAAATATTGGTGGACAATTCACACACAACACCATCTGACCCCAAACTAAGCAAAGCTTGTGCTATGGTGGCCAGATAGCTGATGTAATTCTTATATAATTGTAAATACATACCTACTTATTATACACCCAAACATAGTACAAGTATTTGAATTCATCACACAAATATTTGCACTGGGCGAGAATCGAACCCACAACCCTCGGCTTCGCAGGCAGAGTTAATATCCACTACGCCACAAGATCAGTCTGTTTGTTTCAAACTTTCCTTTGTTTTAAAACAACTACGTGTGTAAACATTTAACTAAAATTAATAAAGAGTTGCATAATTCAATGCACGAAAGATTAACCAACAAAATTTCGCTAGAGTCAAAAGTGAATCGAATCGACTGCCTGGCTGAGGCCTAGAATGGGCGGCAAGGAAGCGTTGACCGCATGATGGCATGCGCAAAATCGTTGACCGAAGTTGACCGACTTTGGGAAAGAAGCTGTTTAGTCTTTAAAGACGAATGGTCTACAATAAATAGCTCAGAATGACTGATTGATCTTGAACACGAATGTGCTTTGACAATCGCTCGTTAGTACTGGAGGTGTAAGTTTTTGTGTATAATCTAATATATATAAACCTCCTGTCACGATGTTTGTCCGCGATGGACTCTTAAACTACTTAACCGATTTTAATCAAATTTGGACACCGTGTGCAGTTTGATCCAACTTGAAAGATAGGATAGTTTTTAATTCGATAAATAGTCTTTATATGACAATATCCGAGCGAAGCCGGAACTGGACGCTAGTAATTGTATAGAAAGCAGCTGATATTTGGATTTTAGTTTCATCTCCGACGCTTTGATATCCCGTTGTCAAATTATTATTATCATCATTGGTTTTGTTTCATCTTGATTGATATTTCAGGTAGGTGTTTAGGGTCAAATCCATAATATGCGTGCTTGTACAAAATAATACAAATTCTGCAATAGCGATCGCAATACTGAAAAAAAATTTACTATTTTCAAAAAAGAAGCTGAAATACATACACCTATAGGGTCTAAAAAATTAAGGAATACCCTACATTGATAAAGCTAATTTCAAGTAAGCATAACATTAAAATTTAGTAAACTTGTTCACCTAATATTTTATTAGTTTCAATCATATGTTAGAATTGTCTATATAAGAGTTATGTCTACCTATAAATATTAAAACAACGCTTTAGAGTTTTAATGTGTTACAAAATTTAAAAACCCCAATAATAATAATATATACCACACGCGAATAATCTCCATTTTTATGCGCAGAACGAGGTGTTAGTTGTATAAGCGATAAGGTTTTTTATTTTGCTTAGATAGATAGTTTTATAGAAGTCCAAAACACGAAAATAGATAAACAAAAATAAACATTGGTAGAGCTGAAGTAATTGACGACGTTAGGAAACATTGCCCTTCAACCCGGATCAAAGTGATGTGTATACATAACTACTTGGCAATGCTTGAAACTACTAATTACAAAAAAACTATAAATTATTTTTGTCAAACTAAACTTGCAAAAAGCTATAAATTATTTTTATCAAATTCGAAGTACTTCATTCAAATACGTACAATTTAAACGAAGAAAATGAAAAATAAACAAAATTAAGCGCATACAAATAGTAGGTACTTACACATTTCCAAAATAAAGAACTCTGTGCAATAATCATCGTACAGATAAGTGTTAATTATTTTATACGAATTACAACACTGTCACTGGATACTGACAATATTTACGATATTTAAACTATACCATCACTTTCTAAGGACGCACTGTAACTATAAAAACTTTGATCAAGTCGTGAATATATTATATCGGCACGTGCAAGTGCAGAAATATGACCGTAAAACTTTATCATTTTAATTATATATAAAGGAAGACACACTTCAAAATGTGGATTAACTATTAAAAGTTCAATGCGCCTATACGAGTACATTAAAATTAGCATGTGATAAGAAAACTCCTTGGCGTTTTGCGTAAAAACAAGTCCACTCTATGACTTCATTAGTAAGTAAACGAGTTGGGGATTCGTTTTATTATTTACCTTTATCCGATTGTACTTTAAATTTAAATTTACAGATAAAAATCTGTAAAAAAAATGTGACTAATAAAAGTAATTTTAATTGTAGTGGTAAGCAGAGTCCGCCTGGGAAAGTACCACACCTTTGCCAGTTATACTACCGCCAAGCAGTAAAGTGCAAACATTACTGTGTCCTGGTTTAAAGGGCAATGCTTCCAGAGAAATTACAGGGCTTAGAGATAAAACATCTTAGATCTCTGGGTGACGAGCGCAGTGCAGTGCTAGGTAATGATTTGGACTCTTCATGTTCCAATAGCTGCTTGGCACTGTGCTGTTAATGGCAGGTATATTACTTATCATCATGCACATGTACTGCTCGTCTCGTCACTCATTATAAAAAAAATGCTTCATCATGATTTGTACATGGCTCAATTTTGCTCGGAAAAAAATAAACTCGTTTTTTTTGTCCAGCAAATTTTGATACAAAATGCTGCTTATATAGCATACTTGCCCTTATAATCACTGAACCGTTTTTTGAAAAGAGAATTAAATTTACAAACTGTGTAAATCGCTTGCCATCAATCTCATGTCGCTAATGTAAAGAGTTTCCACGACAGAAATCTCATGACCAAATTATTCGTTCTAAAACAGCTAAGATAAAAAACGCCTATATCTTTTCGGACCTCAACAACACCACTTGAAAAAGGGGACAAACATTTTAAACCTATCTACTAATACAAAGAGTTTTAAATTAATTATCGAAGTACTCATGTGTGACCGGCTACATTCAACCGACTTCAATTCAGTTAAAATGTACAACAACCACGTTAGCTTTCATAGTTACAAAAAAGCTGCTGAACTCAATTTTACTGAAGGACTAACCACGAAAATCTCGAAGTAACTTATTTCTTATTTTAACTGAATAGCATTTTATGTAACAGTTAACATGTTCCGTGATTTCGGGGTAATGGTAAAACTTAATTTTGGTGGTGGTCTTAGCATGATTGTTTTTGCCTGCTCATGACAGTACTACGCTGTAACTATTTTCTAATCTGTGACTCCGCAGTTACTTGAATATGAGGAGCCCAAATCACTGCCAAGCACTGACTGCACTGCACTCCTCATTGAATTATGGGATGTTTATTTCTAAGTTCTGCAGATTCTGTGAAGAAATCTTCCTTCCAACTAAAACACAATAATCTTTATATAACTAGTAGTATTTTCCAATCCTGCCCACTTTTTAAAGAGGCCTACCTCTACAAATTTACGTTTAATCGAGGCGTTAAACTTCCACCAACATATACAAGTATTTCAGAATTATTCTGATCACTTTAAGTTCAGTTATGGAATCGTAGTTTATAACGAGTATTAGGTAAACGCAAAACAATTCGCGGTTTCCTTATCACATGCATACTTATTCCAACGTATAGGTGCTTTGAACTCTGAATAGGTAGTCCACATATAGAAGCGAAGTACCTATTTAATTCTTTATGTGTGGCAGTATTCGCGGTTTTAAGATAACTATTCTGCACTGTGCGTAAATAAATATTAATATTTGACTAATAACTGTTCGATATTATTCACAGTTAATATACATCAATCTTAAAGGTATTATCTGTAGGGTATTATAATGGTCTTGTGAATCGAATAACATAAAACTTTTTGATAACCTCGCATATGTTGTCTATACTAATATTATAAAGCTGAAGAGGTTTTTGTATGAACTATCATATTATTAAATACTATATATTCTCAGGCACTATCAGACCGATTTGAAAACTTCTTTCACAGTTGGCTATGTGCGTGAGCTGTCAGTGTTACAGGCTATATATACTACGTACCACAGGTGAATCTAGGGTGGACCGCTTGAAAATTTTAAATTATTAACTAAATTTGATGTGAAAATGACTTTATTCGAGTCGATTAACGATAGCTAGTGAGATTATTAAAATAAAACTGTTAAAAAAAATTAAAAGTGTAAACACAAAAGTGGAATACACTTTACGACCCATTTTCCCATATTTACCCATTATGTAAACTTCATAACATTATTTTTAAGTAGATGGACTAAAAGTGTAAATAAGTGCAGCTAACCTTAAATTGAATAAATAAATGAAATTGTATAAATAAGTGCAGCTAACATTAAATACGTCTACCTGGGTCAAAAGATCCAATTAGGTAGATCCAACTTCGACAAAGAGCTCCAGCGAAGGATCCAACTCGGATGGGCTGCGTTCGGGAAACTTCGGCACATCTTTGAGACCAGAATACCCTAATGCATAAAGACGAAAGTCTTTAACCAGTGCGTGTTGCCAGTGATGGCTTATGGAACAGAGACGTGGTCCTTAACTGTGGGCCTCATAACGAAGGTCAAAGTCACACAGCGAGCTATGGAGAGGGCTATGCTCAGAGTCTCTTTGCGCGACAGAATCCGTAATGAGGATATTCGCAAAAGAACGAAAGTGGCCGACATAGCTCAAAGAGTAAGCAAGCTGAAGTGGCAATGTGCAGGCCACATCGCTCGCAGAACTGACAACCGATGGAGAAGAAAGGTTCTCGAGTGGCGACCACGAATCGGAAGACGCAGTGTTGGACGGCCTCCCACTAGATGGACAGATGACCTCATAAAGGTCGCTGGAAACCGCTGGTTGCAGGTTGCGCAGGACCGATCGTTGTGGAAATCTAGGGGGGAGGCCTATGTTCAGCAGTGGACGTCTTGCGGCTGATGATGATGAACCTTAAATTGTAATAAAGTATCAGCGAGCAAAGGTTTCGCTTGCGCGATCCCCTACTCCGTTACTAGCTATTTAGTATTATTTATTCCGTTATTTAGTAGTAAAAAATCTATTTTCTTTAAAAAAAAAAGGCTTCAATTTAAAGTTAAATTCAGACAGTCGACCAAAGTTCATAAGAATCTATCACTAATTATGGTCTAAATATGTGTATAATAAATAAATGAATAAAGCAAAGTTTAGTTATTTGTTCATATTTCTAAAACCGCTACATCTATTTCGATAAAATTTATATGGGATATACATTTCTATGATCTACCTAACAAAAAGATCTATCAAAATCGATTAACAATTGGCGGCGCCATCGCGCAATATACATACAAAAAAAAACACTCGAATTGATTTCCTCCTCCTTATTGGAAGTTAAAAATTAACTTATGTATTATTCAAGACCATTATCTATGTATGGACCAAATATTATAATGGTGTTGTGTGTGAATTGCCCCACCAACATTTATTTATTTATTTATTATCCAGATCGTTACAGTATTTTTTACGTCAGAGAGTTACAATCATCCACACGTACTCACAAACTTTCCCGTTTAAAATATTAGCAAGATCACCATAAATATGCGCAATCATTTCCACATGTAATGTAAAAACATATAAAAGGTGTAACTATGTAATTATGGTAATTCTTTGCTCATGTATATTAAAAATCTGGATGAAAATAAACTCTTCTCTAAGAGGAAAAATACATTTACAATCAAAGATACGACAGCACAAGCACTCGAGCTAAATATATATTAATTTATACTATATATGTCTACGGGTTTACGACAAATATTATTTGTTTAAACCTTTCGCAACCTAATCAGATTTTTGAGTAAAATCCATAAGATCCATTGCCGATCATACTCAAACAGCCAAATCACTAACACATAAAAAATAAAGCACCATTCACAAATCTAGCCCCGCCCTCAGCCACAGTATATCATCAAACTCCATGGTCCCCGCGGACTTGTACTTTGACAGAGGGGAAACGCTGTGTATGCCTACTCCCTTCCGTGTTGCTCGCTGCATGTAGGCAATTTTATGTCATTTTTTTCCGCCGTCATCAAGTCAACCAGGGTTGCCGATGTCCGCTTTCCCGATGCCCACGCCCCTGACAATGTCATTATGTCGTGGTAGGCCTATATACATACACAAGTATGAGAAATTAAATATAAATATGTAGTACTTGGATGACCGAGCATAGCTGGGTTTCATTCCCTGAAAACACAAATAAAACAATATTAAGATATCAGCTGTTCAATTATCAGCCAGTTTACTAGCAGAGCCGTTTAAGTAGCGGCTTATGTATAAAGTATATATTAATACAAGAATTGCTCGTTTAATGGTTTTGGATAGATTTAAGTAAACTTATTACATATTATGATAATAATAATAATAATGAGATGGACTCAGACTGAGCTCGACGCCCTGGACAGAAAGGTCCGTCAACTGCTCACAACACACCGAATGCTACACCCGCGCTCATCTGTTATGAGGCTGTATATCCCGCGGAAGTGCGGAGGTCGAGGCTTTTTAAATGCCAAGAACCTTCACAACCGCGAGGTATGCAGTCTTAGGGATTATTTCCGCAACAGTGAGTCCGGGATGCATCGTGATGTTGTGGCAGTTGACAGGAGTTTCACGCCTCTTTCAATGGCAAACGAGAACTGGCGCAAACCATCGGTGCTCAGCACTGATGATCGCAAGGAAGTATGGAAGAGCAAGGAGCTGCACGGGCGGTTCTATCGGGCCCTGACGGGCCCCGATGTGAATTTGCTCGCGTCGGTGAACTGGCTACGCTTTGGGGACCTCTTCGAGAAACCGAGGGTTTTGCCTGTGCAATTGCTGACGAAGTTATCAAGACGAACAATTACCGGAAATACATAATGAAGGACGGTACGGTCGACATTTGTCGGGCATGCCGCCGTCCAGGCGAATCACTTCGTCATGTTATTTCCGGTTGTTCGCATCTTGCTAACGGCGAGTACTTGCACAGACATAACCTAGTAGCCAGGATCATCCACCAGCAACTTGCTCTTCGACACGGCCTTGTCGAGAGTCCGAAGTGCCGTACTATAAGTACGCACCTCTGCCAGTTCTCGAGAATGGTCGTGCGTTGCTCTACTGGGACCGCTCTATCATCACGGACAGGACTATTGTCGCCAATAAGCCTGACATCGTACTGGTAGACCGGTCTCAGCGCCGGTTGTAATCGTCGATATCACCGTACCACATGATGAGAACCTCGTGAAAGCTGAGAGGGACAAGCTTAGCAAGTACCTTGACTTGGCTCATGAGGTTACCGCCATGTGGGATGTTGATTCGACGATCATAGTCCCAATAGTTGTGTCGGCAAACGGCCTTATAGCGAAAAGTCTCGACCAACATCTCAAGAGACTTTCGCTAGACGGTTGGATTAAGGGTCAGATGCAGAAGGCGGTCATCCTCGACACAGCGCACATCGTCAGGAGGTTCCTCAGTCTGCAGCCCTAACCACCGGTAGCTTGGGCCCTGCCCCGCTGCTGGCGGCACCCTAGTTTTTAAGTTTTTTATAATCTTTATATGTTTTATAACTATTGTAAAAAACTTTAAAATTAAGAATTAAAATAAATGACTGAATAATAATAATAATATAATAAATTTTTTATTGACACCAGTTATGTGGATTACAACTGAACTTAATGTAAAGTAGAATATTACATAGGTAGAAACAAAGATAGTAAGAGCTTGTTAACATTAAGATGATGAGCTTCAAATCTCCGAACTAAGCTTGAAGCTTGTACTTCAGAGATCCGTGCTCTCCCTAATTAATCTGTTAGGTGCTTCTTTATTAGTATGCTCAACTTTATATTTGTTGGAAATTTACATTTACATTAGGTACACAGATTTACTTTTAAAAACATGTAAAATTAAATTAAGAAAAAAAAAAAAGGAAATTATATAAAATTAAAAATATGTAAGTGCAAAGGTGTGTTTGTGTGTGTGTGTGTGTGTGTGTGTGTGTGTGTGTGTGTGAGAGAGAGTGTGTTTCGAAGGTGTGTGTGTGTATTTGTGTGTAAGTACTCATTTATCGTATGTCGTATGCTCTAATTTAGCCTTTCGACCGAGAAAAGATTTTCAGTTTCACGGTATGTTAGCTTTAGAAGTATGTTAGTTACAGTTTTTAAGACTATGGATATTAAGTCTGCGCAATTCCTCTGTTTCTGATAGTTTGTTGTATAATAACCTACTAACGAAAGGAAAAAATCTTTGCCTGAAGTACGTTCTGCATCGAGCCACTTCAAACACAATGTCCTTACGACGTTTTGTAACGTTAGGTCCGAGGTTCTGGTCATCAGTTATTGAGGAGAGCTTATGTTGTCTTAAAACAGAACGAAGAATAAACAGCTGTCTCACGGTCAGTACACCCGTATCCCTGTAGAGATCTGTTGTTGGATATCTGAAAGGCAGGAAGTTGCTGACCTTTAAGATAGCCCGTTGGGCTTTCTCCAAAGCAGCTAAATGAGTTTTTGCGGCTCCTCCCCAAGCTTCGATGCTGTAAATCAGGAGAGACTGGCAAAGAGACAGATAAACCGTTTTTAAGAGCGCTTTGTCTGCTACGTACCGGATATTTTTAAAAACTGCGATTAGTTTCCGAATTCTACTGGATAGTGCACTTATATGTCCTTGGAAACTAAGATGGTTGTCGACAATTACACCCAGATATCGGATATTGCTCACGCGCTCCAATTTGTGGCACCTACAGATGTTTTCTGAACACAGAGATGATTCGAAGGAGTGGGCTGACAAAACCAGATGTGCCGGAGGTTGAGTATTGTTTCTTATGGAAAATGTCTTGGTTTGGTTTTTTTTGAGTTGAGGCTTAGTATGTGGTTGTATAGCAGCGAATTTATCCTATTGAACCCCATTTGAGCAAAGCAAAAAGCCTCATCCCAAGTTTTACCACGAAATATGATAGCTGTATCGTCAGCAAACGTTAATACTTTTCCATTGTCAAGCGATAGCCTACAGAGATCATTAATGTATCCCAGAAACAGAGTAGGACCGACGATGCTGCCTTGTGGCACACCACAAGCTATGATTTCCGGTGTACTAAGTGTGTCCCCAAGTTTGACACGCTGTTTTCGGTTGGAAAGGTAGTCGCTGAATAGTTGGAGCTGTAAGCCACGAATGCCTAAGGCTTCTAACTTTTTAATAAGAATTTCTGAAGAAATTGTATCAAATGCCTTAGCTATATCTAAGAATATAGCAAGGCATTTATCTCCAGAATCCAATACTTCGGATACATGGCTAGTCAACTCAGTAACTGCATCGCAGGTCGACCTATTCCTGCGGAACCCAAATTGCTGCTCTGATAGAAGTTTATAATCTTCTAAGTATTTTGACAGCCTGGTATTCATAATACGCTCAAGTATTTTTGAGAACACTGGCAGTATAGAAATTGGCCGGTAATTGCTAATGACATCTTTAGCACCACTTTTATGAACGGGTATAATGAGCGCTGTTTTAAAAGCTTCCGGAAAACGACCTGAGTTCAGAGACAAGTTGCATATATGAGTCAGCAATCCAGCAAAAAATGGATTTATTTTCTTTTAATATCTTAGTAGAAATGTGGTCTAAACCGGCTGTGTTTGTGGATTTGAACGAATCGATTATGGTGATGACTTCGGCAAGATCTGTGTCCAATAAAGTAAATGAATGCATAGGAGGAGTTGAGGTATTGTTGCAAGCCATCCTGCTAGACTCTGCATTGAATAGGTTTGGTTTGGACTGCAACCTAAGAGCCAATGTTTTCCCCACGTTTACAAAGTAATCATTGACCCTGTTGGATGCATCTAGAGGACTGAACGAGATTGAAGACAGTTCGTTTGCGTAATTTTTTGTACATTTACGATTTCCTATTTTGTTTATCGCTTCCCATATCTCTTTAGCATTGTTGGCTGATTCTATTTCAGAACGTTGAAACTGACTTTTAGTTTTCGTAGAAGTTGTGTGAGGAAGTTTCGATACCTAGTGTAGGTAATTTTAGCTATTAAATTGCCAGGATTATTTCTGAATTTAGTGTGAAGCCTGTCTCTGTTCCTCATGCAACATATTAGACCAGGTGTAATCCATGGTTTGATTGGAATTTTACGTCTTGATTTTTTATAATTGAGGTGTTTGCAATGATCGCGTCCGAAACTAGCTTAATGAGTATGTTTGTTGCAATATCACTATCGTTCGATTCAAAAATAGGACGAAAATCAGTTTTTTGCAATTGAGCATTAAGTTCAGCATAGTTAATTTTCTTTATACTGTCACTTTTTAATTTGGGAATAATGTCCTTCACGTTTATTGAAAAAAGTACTGTGTGATGATCAGTGATAGAGTTGCGTACCACGAGGGTTTTGGAAGAAAACCGTGTTTTTACTAAAACTTGGTCAAGACAACTATTTCCACATGTTGGAAAGGAGTGTGCTGGCAGTAACCCATGCGTGGCCAACATATTTAGGTATTTGCCAACATGTCTGTCAGTTGACTCTTTCAAGATATTTATGTTTATGTCTCCCATTATTATCGAGCTAAAGTGATCCAGCAAAATTAAAACATTATCCAGAGAATCAATAAATTTACTGATGTTTTTGAATTCGGGTGGACGATAGATGGCCATAACCGCAATGTTACGTTCTAGTGTAACAACAATGCAGTTTGCCTCTCCGAAATGCGGTTCAAATATACGCACGTTGTAGCTATTTCTAGTGTAAACGACTAAACCGTCGTTTTGATTGAACAATTGGGCGGAGGCAGTAGAAGTATAGCCCTCTAGATGTGGAAGGTACTTATTGCGTGACAGCCAGCACTCGCTGAAAATCAGTATATCAGGAGCAACAGCAAGTCTTTGTAAATGAACAGCGAAGTGATCGAAGTTGCAAGAAATGCTTCTGATATTCTGACTTATAATATTCAAGCTGCGAGGGCTGCCTGTCACGCAAGACGCACACTCCTCCGGTTCACAGATCACAGAAACCGATGGAGTCATTTCGTCCAAGTTCCTAGATAATTCAGAAATTGTGCTATCCATAATCAGACCCAGAGTTTATAAAACAATCCGAGAGAAAAGAACAGAATTCCATCAGTGAAATTCCGACCAAATTTTGTCGAATATCCAATATGAAGCATGAATGGATTTTATAGTAAATAGTAATTAATTTATAGTTTATTGAGTTTTTTAAGAGTAAGCAAATGAGCATTATAGTAGTCTGGGTAGAATTGTGTGTGTGTGACTGCGTTTTGAATGGGTAATATTTTATAGTTTTTTTGATACCGTGTGCTTTGTTTGTTGTGATATGTTTGTGTGATGAAGAGTAAAAGTATTGATGCAAGTAATTGAAAAAATACCGCTTATGAACTAGAGTTAGGTTATAATTATGTGGTACAATTAATTGAGCCATATTCATGTGAATTATGCATGAAGTTTCAAAGGCTAGTCATTTACCCCGGAGTTTATCAAAGTCATCCTTATTGCAGATATGAATATGTGATGTCCCTTCCATTTTCCGCAAATAGACACGTCCTGATGATGTCCAACAAAATTTATACCGTGGTTCTTCGAGAAATCTCGAGCCAGGTAGAGTAGTTTGCGTTCTTGTTGGTTGAGGAACCTGAGATGTATACTGGTGATCTGGTTCCCTCGATATTTAAGTCTTTGCTATTGAGCCGATTACCCTCGTGTGCCTTATTATATTGTTTGTATGATTTTAAAAACATTTCACACTTCGGGGTGGTAGTGAAATCTGCTACTATCGGCTTAACTGCAGCTTTAGAGTTCACTCTGAATATGTTCTTGATTTCCGTGTCCTGAATAGGCGTCTTGAGAAAGTGGGCAGTGTTTTTTAGGATGTTAATGAGGTCTTGTTTAGTTTCCTTACTTTTATGTGGAACGTTTCTGATCTCGATGCTGGTGCTGCGAGCGTTACGATCTAATTTTTCCAGCTTGGTCTCCAGTTCAGATATATATTGCTTATCCCTGTTTCTATGTTGTTCCAAAGCCTCTATTCTCTTTGTTGCTTCGTCATATTTGCTTGAGATGAAGTCCATCGAAAGTTTTAATTCTTGTAGTGAACTAAGAATCATCTCAAATTTCACGTTTTGTTCCTGTTAAAGTGACTCAAACATGTTCAAAAATTCAAGCTTACTGAACTCTACTGTTTCGGAGCTCCGCTCGGTGGTTTCAGAACGTTTTCGTTTAGCTGTAGGGTTTTTCTTCATCGTCATTTTAGTGGCCGTAGAAAATTCACCTATGTTGCTCGCAGATGAGGCCGCGCTCAGCCCTGCCTCCAGGCCTATTTCCGAGACATTCGTTTCTGAGCTACTGTGTTGCATAGGCGTTCCGAAGGTTGAAGGCGAGGGAGACGCAATTACTGACGGTGGTGGTGTGCGTTTCAACGGCATCTTACTTAATGTCAGTGTTATGTGAGCTGGTTTTCTACACCTCTGAGTAATTCAATAAGTAATCCAAATTTAGGTGCGCTAAAGTTGCACTTCAATTCCGCTTGGTGGAAAAACAGCCCGATCTATGGCAGCACACAAGTAGAGAGAAAAAAAAAACTTGGTTTCAATCGGCGCGTATGTCACAGTCACCGTCAAAATTCGACATATGACATTGACAATGCCCGATGCTCTTTATGTTCACAGCCAGTAAAGTTCGCTTATAGGAAATGTGAACCATATTTTTTTCAGTTGTCCCTTAATGCAGTCTTCATTACATGATTTTATCCCTCCTGATATTCCTCGTCCCACCTCCGTTAAATGCCTGCTGTCTCTTGTTTACACCCCCTTTGTTTATATTTTATGTAATTATATTAAAAGAAATAAGATTAAATTGTAAAATTAGTACTTGTGAATATTTTAAGTTAAATATGTGTGCATTATATTATTATTAGATTTTTTGTGTATATGTCTGTTATGTAGCTTTAAGTTTTTGCGACCTAGTAAAACATAGAATACGTGACAAATCCTCTTAGTACCATACTCATATTACTGGCCCCTATCTCTTTGTTTGACGGCCTATCATTTAACGTGTCTTTGGCGGAATTGTGAGGCTAATCCACAAAGAGCCATTCATAAAAAAAAAAAAAAAAAAAAGTTCGCTTATAAAATTCAAGGAAGGTAGAAATATTGATATTAAATCAAAACTTGTGTTTTAGTTTGTGATTTTTTGGTGTTTACCGAAATCTTGGGCGTAGATTTATCTTCTATGTGATGCAGGATGCTCCACACTTCAGAACTTATCACTTTTTTTGCAGCTGTGCTTCAAAAGTTACACCACAAACAAGAAAACAACAAGAGCAGATTGTACCGTGTCAAACGATCAAGAGAGAGAGATGATAATAATGTTTTTAACTTTAAAATATTGTAAATATTCTAAATAATGTTTTAACTTTCCTCGTAAATGCTATCACATCTAAAAAATTACGCATTCAAACAACCTGCAAACATGAACTAGTTGGAAATGTTGAATATAGGTACTCTTTTTTGTTCACAATGCAAACATGAATGAAAGGAAAAACAAACTATTATGTGTACCTACATAATAATCATACATTTTATTTTACAAAATAAAAGCTCCATAGCTGGGACTCAGAGCCGTCTCTCACAATGAGAGAGTAACGGTGTAATATACACTGGTCAAGAGCTAGTTAACACTTGGTTGACACAGCCTGAAAGAAATCTTTTTTGGAACACGTTGTGGATTCTTCACGGTATTTGCCTTCACTGCTAAAGCCAGCGGTAATTACGAATTCGTATACCCGCACTTGTAAAATGACTCCGAAGTGCGGACGGATTCGGAACTACGATCTCAGGATCGTGCAATCGGGTGTTCTAGTTACTAGGTTATTACTGCTTTCTTGTCAGATTTTATTCATATTTTATGTCATTATTACTTAAATTTGAAAATTACACCGAACTTTGACAAAAATTAAATTCGCGTTTTTAATTAACCACATACTTTTTTCAAGGCCACCTTTTACTTTCAAGGTTACTTATAGTGACAAAATTAAAAATTCTCGTTATTTTTAATTAACTAACTACTTTTTTCAAGGCCGCCGGTTATAGTTGAAACTTCATTCGTGCTAACTTAACTTAATAGTCAAACATGTGTTTTATGAACACCGACCGATACAGTTACAGTAATTCAATAAATTATATTGATGTCTGTAAGCTCACAGAGCTTATTATATATCATAATTAGTTATATTGTAGTAGTTTACTCTTTGTTTGCTCTTATTTTGTATTTTTTCTCAAAATTTACGTCTAAATTGTACATTTATCAATAAAGAACTTTGACTTTGACTTTAATTATCTGTATTTTCGATTCTGTAGCCGATGTAGGCAATTCGATATTTTTATGAAAATTTTTCAATGTTTGTTTTCAAAATTAAATCTTATCAATAATCGAAGTCGTTTATTGTAAGTAAGACCGCGAGTTCGTTACCCGCACGTTCTCACGCGCATCTAATGTCACGCCAAGTGCGCCGGCGCACGGCGAGAATGTTAGACTGCTATAATTATAGCTTACTATTATGTGCTAACACTATTCAACGATGTTACCCGCTTTGTTATTGTTAAGGCCGATTTATGACCCTAGTAATTGTTATGATGTGTTTATCTGAACTTCTTTTTTTCTAGAGTAAGATTAAATGTTCAATAAATTTAAAATGAGTTTTAATATGGAAGTTTTGGGTTCATTAATAGTAATTATACTCCTCCTACATAATATATGGATGCAATGGCACGGGATCTCCAGGATAAGAATTTTGTTTCTTTCTGGTCGAAAATTAACAAGGCGACTAGTAATGGACATGTCATTCCCACGCACATCGACGGTATAACAAATGATGTTGACATTGCAAATGCTTTTTGCCACAATTTTATGAATATTGTACCATTAATTGATGAGGATAATGAAATTGTTGACAGAATGGAAAACGAGAGTTTAGATATAACTGAGGAAGAAGTAAAAATGGCGTTAAAACGAATGGGAGCTGGTAGGTCAGCAGGACATGACACTCTTGTGCTCGAGCATATCAAGAACGCAAGTTGGATATTACCTATTTTGCTTGCAAATCTGTATACGGCAATGGTGAAATGGAACTACTTGCCCTTTGATTTTGCCAAAACAATCGTGGTTCCTATAATTAAAAATCGTCAACTTGACACATCGAATAGCTCCAACTACCGACCGATATCATTGGCAACGATCTGCGCTAGAGTGTTTGAAAAGGTAATCCTATTAAAATACTCAGATAAACTCAACGTGTCTGACTCTCAAGTTGGCTTTCGAAGCGGGGGTTCAACGGACATGGGTATATTCACCCTAAAACATACCGTGAATTATTACGTTTCTCGCAATACGAACGTATATGCATGCTATCTAGATTTGTCCAAAGCATTTGACAGAGTCGTCCATAGCAAGCTGTGGCAAAACTGCGCGCCAGACAAATCCCTAACCAAATAGTTGATATTCTTGCTAAGTGGCATGATGAACAAGAAAACATAGTGAGATGGAATAATGTTACTTCGGATCCGGCTCCATTACGGTGCGGTGTGAGACAAGGTGGGTCAGCGTCTCCTACGTTCTTCAATGTGTATATGGATGGGCTTAGTCATCAACTAAAGGAATCTGCTATAGGATGTCACTGTGCTGGCACGTGTGTTAATCATATTGCATACGCAGATGATATGGTCCTTCTAGCACCTACAGTTTCAGCTTTGCGTCGATTACTAACTATTTGTGAGGAGTATGCTGAGTCACATGGGCTGGTATATAATGTAAATAAAACAAAAGCTATGCTATTTAAGTCGAAGAATGTGCCAGGAAATACTCCGTGTATTACTATGAATGGCAAAGAGCTGGAGTGGGTGGACAACTTCAAGTATCTGGGTCACATCGTGACCAATACCCTCAAGGATTCCTTGGACCTGGATAGACAAAGACGTGCCTTGAGCGTCAGATCTAATATGCTCGCGCGACGGTTCTCCAGGTGCAGTGATGAGGTCAAGACGTTGCTCTTTCAGACGTACTGTACTAATATGTACACATGTGAGCTCTGGAGCAATTACAGAAAAGCAGAATATAATGCTCTCAGGGTACAGTACAATAATGCATTGCGAATTATAATGAGACTGCCTAAGTTTTGTAGTGCATCAACTATGTTTACTGAGAGGAAACTGCCTGGTTTCGCAGCACTGATGCGACAAAGATCGGCTAAGACAAGGGAGAGATTTTACCGGACATCAAACTCTGTGCTCAGCGCTCTTATGGAAGTGCATGGACCCATCCTGGCAAAATGGAATGAGCTGCATGCAAAACACTGGCAAACGTAGCTAATTTATTTTTTGTATTTCGTATTTCTATTAGCATTGATTAATTTGATTGGTATAATTGTATATGGAATAACTAATTCTGGAATAAAATATTATTATTATTATTATTTATTATTATTATTAAGCTACGGCTGGTCCAGTCGGGAGAACGGCGCCGGGTTCAAACCCCACACGCACTACTGTCTTTTCGAAGTCATGTGCGTAATGCCGCTAACTTAAAACGGTGAAGGAAAACATCGTGAAGAAACCGACATATACCTCGAACCTTTTGAAGTCATGTGTCATGTCATCCACCAACCAGCACTGGGCCAGCGTGGTGGATTATGGCCTTAACTCTCTCCTTGCGAGAGCAGGCCCGAGTCCCAGCAGTGGGAACATTTAATGGGTGGTTGATGTTGTGTTCATTAATGATGAATTAAGAGCTAAAATGTACCTCCATAGAGGGGGATTCGTCACTGAAGAGGCCGGTAGGCTTAGTTGCCGTAGCATCGTCATCTAAGGTGAAGCCAAAAGCAACCCGCGGTAGGGCTGCTTGTCTAGGCTTTGCCTCCAAGATGACTACGGCGTGTACATGTTAGTTTCATTGTACATGGGCACCGGCGCAACTGAGGTGTAGGCATCACACTATGGGGTGGAGGCTGCGGCGGGAGAAAACCACTAGTGTTATGGTGCACCGATCTTCTTGCCCACCGTGGCTTTGACGGTATCGTCACTGTTAAGATGGCGAACGCGGCGGGGATGCAGAGGAAGAGTACTGATTAAATGCCTATATTGCATTATATTAGTACACCGCTCTCTCTGTCCTACAGACAACGTAAATTGGTACATTTTTCTTTAGTCTTTAAATCAAGTTACACCTAAAAGTGGCTTGAATCTAAATAATTATCTCATCATCATCATCAGCCCGTGTTCGTCCACTGGACATAGGCCTCTCCTATAATACGCCACTCAGCCCGATCCTCGGTCTTACGCTTCCAACCGCCACCAGCTAGCTGTCTTTCGTATATCGTCACTCCATCTAGTCTCAGGGCGTCTTACACTACGTTTACCAATTCGCGGTCTCCACTCCAGAACCCGTCTACCCCAACGGTTATCGGGTCTGCGACAGATGTGACCGGCCCATTGCCACTTCAGTCTGCTAATAAGTTGAGCTATGTCGGTGACTTTCGTTCTCTGACGAATTACTTCATTACGAATGCAATCCCTCAGAGAAACCCCAAGCATAGCTCTTTCCATAGATCGCTAAGTAATTAATAAATAATTATCTAACTTTGCGTTATTATTTGCATAATTTTTGTGTTATTATTTACACTATTTTTGTATTATTTTTAAGTATATATTTAGAATAAAGAAGTTTGCTTTGGTCTTGACAAGTAGATCAGATCGTATAACAATGACACGTTTGTCCAATATCAAGATAATATTAGACAATATAATTATGATTTAAGTAAAACACATTTGTAGACGTGGCTACGAAAATATTAATACAACTTGCATCGATGCATCGTAGCAATGCAGCTACAGTTCTACATCGTAGCATAGCTACGAAATTGCATGTGCAAAATTATATTATTCACTGCCAATCTATACTAATATTATAAAGCTGAAGAGTTTGTTTGTTTGTTTGTTTGCTTGAACGCTAGGATCTCGGGAAGTACTGGTCCGAATTGAAAGATTCTTTTTCTATTGGATAGTCCATTTATTGAGGAAGGCTTTAGAAGCGGAGCATGAAACAAGAATGTAACAAAATCGGGAAAAAATATTCCCCTTTTGAGAGTTTTCGTACGTTTCGTGCTTTGACATGACACATGACAGCATGTGTCAAAGATTGCGTCATTGAATTTCAGTAATCTGTGCCTCGAATATAAACCTTTGCTATTTTTTTTTCTAAATCTGAGTTGGTACGACCAATTTCCAACAGGTGGTGTAGCAGGTTGCTGAAGAGGTTTTTTGTTTGAAATCGATATTCTCAGGAATGAGTGAACCGATTTCAGTCATTCTTTCACCGTTGGATACGTACGGGATCCCAATGAGTGCTATATACCACGGGCGAAGCCGGGGCGGGCATCTAGTTTATAATAAAATATATTTAATAATACGGTCCCAAGCTCGCTTGTAACTGGATTTGATACTACTATGTACTGCTAGTAACTACTGTAAAATTTTATCAAAAGTCATAATTCAATAGTTGCATTTAAATTATTAAAATTTTGCGTTTGGTAAAAATGCTAAATAATTTATGTTTTTAATTTCTGATTTATTTAACATTAATACTATTATGGAGTGTGTATTTTTTATCATTTACAAGCCCATGATGCAAGTCTATCCGATGAAATTGAACACGAAATGTTATCACCTTTTTAAGGTGAAAACTTCCTTAGGCACATTACATGTATTGTGTTTCACTTCTATCGGCAGTCCCGAAGCGTTACAGTTTTTATTTTTCAGATGATGGTACCATAAAGGTCAAAAACATTTAAACATGTATATGGAATAATATAAAGATATGGACAATATTAACAAATAATAAATTAAAACAGACATTCCCTATAAATCAAACACACCTGATCGCTGCCGCGCGGCAGGGTTCCCAGAACGCTGGCAGCGTTACCCCGTTGGATGGCGATACTTACTTTTTGGGCGAAGTAAGTGCCAGCTCTTCTTTTTTTGCAAATTGTGTTGCTTCGAAGGGGACTTCGTTCCTACCTGGCGTCCCATGGAACTATTTTTTTATTATTTATAATTAATGATTACAGATAAATTAAACACATCTCGTTTAGTTAACGCAACAATAGGTGTAAGATTGCTTCTTTTACATCAACAGAGCGTTCACCGTAAGTAATTGATAGCAAAACCCAATCATATCAGCTCTAGGTATACATGACATACTATGACTCATACTAAAATTGATTCAGTTAGTAACACGTACGTATATTGTGACGTGTAAGGTTTTAATTAATTATTTATTGATTTATTTCGAAGATTGTGTTGTATAAATTGTGGTCCTTCACTGTGGGCCTCATAACGAAGCTCAAAGTCACACAGCAAGCTATGGAGAGAGCTATGCTCGGACTCTTCTTCTTTGTCTCTTTGCGCGGCAAAATCCGTAATGAGGATATTCGCAAAAGAACGAAAGTGGCCAACATAGCTCGGAGAGTTAGCAAGCTGAAGTGGCAATGGGCAGGCCACATCGCTCGCAGAACTGACAACCGATGGGGAAGAAAGGTTCTCGAGTAGCAACCACGAACCGGAAGACGCAGTGTTGGACGGCCTCCCACTAGATGGACAGATGACCTCACAAAGGTCGCTGGAAACCGCTGCTTGCAGGTTGCGCAGGACCGTTCGTTGTGGAAATCTAGGGGGGAGGCCTATGTTCAGCAGTGGACGTCTTGCGGCTGATGATGATGATGATGATATTGTATAAATAAATATTACTAATGACATGTTGTAAACTGTATTCAACTGATGGGTTACAAATATATTTTGTATAAAACTTTAACCGCCATCTATGAGAGACAGTTCAGTATCAATAGTGCTATTAATGTGCAACAATCAAGTCAGATGTTGCTAGTGTCGATTTGACGCTAAGCTACATCGCGGTATCGAAATACTACATGAACCGCAGGTAATTTACGTTAATTGTCAAATAAATAAATTCAGAGGACTATACAAAGTGTTTCACTTAATAGTACCTCAATAGACCCCACCCTTAGGACTGTGTTGTTCACTCTACATTTGTAACCTATCAGATATAAAAATCTAGAATGTATATTATAATGATAATTGTATAAATGCTGTAATATTAAATATTACTAGATAAAATATGAATAAGTTTTAGAGATATTTAGGAAGCCAGTTGGTCTCATATACCGCTTTACTACCAAGACGCTACGCTGAAGGCCCAGGGTACGTTTACAATATCCATTTATTGTTATTCACTCTTTTAATTCTCTTCTTAATTTCGAAGTTTTTTACAACATGAATATAAAATTTAAAAATGATAAAAAACTTAAAAACTAGGGTGCCGCCAGCAGCGAGGCAGGGCCCAAGCTACCGGTGGTTAGGGCTGCAGAGTGAGGTATCCTGACGATGCGCGCTATGTCGAGGATGACCGCCGCGTGCATCTGACCCTTAATGCCTAGCGACAGTCTCCTTAGATGTTGGTCGAGACTTTCGCTATAATGCCATTTGGCGACACGACTATTGGGGCTTATTCCGAACCTGACCTGAAAACCTGACCCGCTACCGGGTTGAGTTAGGAACAGAAAAAAAATTTCATTCCCAACCTAACCCTCTTCCTAACCTGACCCGAAAACCATGATGTGGTTTATTCCAAACCTGACCTGCTACCGGGTTAGGTCAGGAACAAACAGCAAAAGTTGGGACTATGATCTTCGAATCAACATTAATATTATTGAATGATTATTTATTATTCGATTTACAAATGATGGGATGTTACTGTACCAATCTGTGATATTAGTTTTACATGCGATTCAAAGAGAATTGTAATCTCTATCTCTTTGACCCTGACTCCTATATTGGATTGCACACAGACATATTGGGTCTGTTATCGAAAATAGGTCGATAATAATTATCAAATTAAAAGCATGCGACTGTCATTCACAATAATTTTGTTTACCATCAGGCATATATTTTCCTCATCCTATCACTCTGTATTAAAAAAAAAAGGTAAAAACTATTAAACCATTCGTTTAATCCAGGATGCTTAGATATGAGACTGATACAAACCAATTAGTAATACGCACCAGATGAGGCTAATTCATACTCATAAGCATAATATTTTGTTCCGCCGCGACCTAAAATGCAGCCTAAGTTTGAGTGTGGCGCAACAGCATAAATGTGCACAGCAGATGTGTTCCGTCAATTATTATTCACATTCATTTATTTGGTCAAGCCGTTTTACGTCGTAGGTAAGCAGATGAAAAAAAACATTTCACAATAATGCAATCAACGTTTGATCCTTATTGAGTTCTAATCACGTTCTAACTAATGCATGGTTAATTAATATCTCATCATATCTTCTTTATATATAAAAATGTTATGTTGGTTTGTGTACGCTTCAAAAACTCAAAAAGTTCTGCACCGATCGAGCTGAAATTTTATATTCATTCGCATCAAGGATTATTTTTATCTTATTTTTGCGTCACAAAGTGCCACAGCGAAGTGTGGCAGGGTACAGCTAGTTTTGTATATAAGCTTCATCGATGAATAAAAGATATTAATAAGAAATTGTAGATACTATAGACACAGCTGCTATAGGCGTTAATTTAGTAAACAAAAATTGGATATCTGTAAAGTTGGTTTACAGACAATAATTTAACGCGACAATGTCATAACAAAACAATGATAGATGCGGCGCAAGCGTAACGGGACATAACGGGACACTTTTTCGTGCATGCAGCCGGCGCTCATCGATTTATTAGACGTTGTCACGTCAATATTCCAATGATATTTTCTCATAAACAATGATCTCATTTAAAAAAGGTATTGACCTTATTTAAATGAGATTACATTGCAGTGCATTCACGGTTACAATACGGCGCCGAGCTATACGCGCGCGCTGCCGACTGGAAGCGTGCGTTCCGCGCCCAAAAACGTGCCGTACGTGCCATTGTTGGCGTATCGCAATGTACATCCGTCAGACCATATTTCAAGGAGCTTGGTATACTTACTTTACCTGCTATCTTGATCTATCAAGTGGCTGTGTATGTCAAAAATAATCTAGAATCGTACAACACGCGAGGAGAGAGACATTCTCGCAACATACGCAACGCCGACAAGCTGGATGCCACTCTCTCACCACACTCTCTCACGAGGTCACAGAAGTTAACTCACATTATGGGACCGGAAGTTTATAACACTCTTCCCAAAATAGTTATATCGGCCCCAAGTTTCGGCAGCTTCAAAAACACATTAAAGTGCTGGCTTATCGATCAAACTTTTTATAGTTACAGCGAATTTTTAGAGAGTGATGGCAAAGTTCCCATAAAAATGTATATAAATAAATTTGACATAGGTTAGTACAATTGCAATAAAGACATTATACTCGTATAATGCTTGACAGTTTTCTGTACAATAATTATTGTAATACAGTAAAGTAGTAGTTTCAAACTTTGAAAATGTATACAATTTGTATGCTCTTTCTTTTGTTTTTATTTTTTATTAATTGACGTGTAAATTGTACATTTATGAATAAAGTACTTTGACTTTGACTTTGAGATTATCCATGATACATAGGAAGCAATAGAACACTTGCACCATTATTGAAACTTGATATTTTGTAACTCTGTTCAGAGTGAGTTTGGTGAAGTACCTTTTCCAGTTCTTCTGACACCCAACAATAATGTGCTAGTAAGATCTGATACTATGCTAGTAGGTAAGAGAGATAAGTAGTAATCTGGTTTAATGACTTTTTTCCGGTTCAAAGAAATTAGGACAGCAAGTACTACTTACAAGGCCTTTTTTTATAAATATATGTATGTTGTAATTTAGACTCCTGATTTTCAAATAGCTTCGCGACACTATGATCTATTGAGCTGGCGTGTTTCTTACTCTCAAGCGCACTAAATTGAAAAAAAAACAACGGAAACCATGTTTTTAGATACGTAATATTTTAACAGCAATGGAAAATGAGATAGAAAAGTCACATCCACGCTTATTAGATAAATTGTTTGACCTATGGACACATAATATAAATAAATAATATAAATGTATTTGGAGTTGAAATCCAAATCATGATCTACGAGGAAACAGACTACCAACTAAAATACCAAATCAAAATAAATTCTTTTTGCTTACTCAAATTCAAAACTAAAATAATTTAACAAAATGTGATACAAAATATTTTCTTTAATGATATGTTCAGAACAAAAACATATTCTTAACATTCCAATATTATTCGTTATCAAAACGTTTATCAACGTACCTTGACCTATATTTGGGAAGGCCTTCTAATCGAACCTTGGGAACGGCCCATCATTATTTGACAGCTGATTCCTTAAATATTATCTCCCACCGTCCCTACTAATATTATAAATGGTAAAGTAACTTTGTTTGTTTGTTACACTTTCACGTCTTAACTATATTAATTTCCTAAGTTACTATTTAAGAAGTTTTAGAATAAACTGTACCTATACATGTAAAGTACCTATATAGGTACCTATGTAGTTACGGCTGGTCTAGTCGGGAGAATGGCGACTGCCGATCCGGAGACCCCGGGTTCAAAACCTCGCGCACCACTGTCTTTTTGAAGTCATGTGCGTAATGCAACGGTGAAGGAAAACATCGTGAGAAAACCACGGATTCTTTGTGAGAAAACCGACATGTACATAGAATCTTTTGTAGTCATGTGTCATCCACCAACACGCTCTGCCAGCATGGTGGATTATGGCCTTGACTCTCTCCTTGCGAGAGAAGGCCCCGAGTCCCATCAGTGAGAACATTTAGTGGGCTGTTTATGCTTTTTATACAAGTAGAGAGGTTTTTTTTTTTTAAGAAATTTAGTAACAATTAACAGAAGAACATTGACACGTGATATAATTTTAGTGAGAAAAATTTGCGGCAGTCCCACAATGAATGAATGCCCAACTTGGAGTGTCCACTAGTATTTACGTAGGTCTAAATTCTGTGCCAAGACTAAAGACTCGTGACGAAACTGTTGAACTACGTCCACTATATGTGTCGACTTTAAAGTAAGAATACGACAGTGGAGCCATACACCAATGGTCATAAGTGGTGATATGAAGAGCTATATAGCTAGCAAAAGTGGTTGACACGTCGACATGTCAGGTTGCTTTGATGTTCGGACATGGGGCTCGAAGTCAAGAGAATAAGTCAAAGATATAACAATAAGAAATATGGAGACAGACATCAATAGACTTTGACAGTTTTTGAGGGAGCTAGATGGGAACAATGTTATTTTCCAATCGATACCTTTATATGTAGTACTAGCTGAAACCTGGACGCGTTGCTATGCTCAGATTTAGAACAAATTTGGGTTATAAATTACCAGACGTAGCCTTAGAAGATAGACACATGCTGTCACGGACCTCAACGCACGTCAGCACACGCAACAAAAGCTCTCAAAAAGGAATACTTTTTCCCGTTTTATTACATTCTTCATTCATGCTCCGCTTCTAGTGATACTCATAGTATCGTAATGTTGTATAAATGGACTCCAACAAACTAATAATCTTTCGATTCGAACCAGCAGTTCCTGAGATTATCGCGTTCAAACAAACACACTCTTCAGCTTTATATTATTAGTATAGATATTTGTAATATATTTTTTTCGTCAAAATAACCACTGAATTCACTAAAACGGCTTACTGCTGAAATTTTCATTAGTCAAAATGTTCACATTGAGTTTGTTAAAGCTCCGGAGTCAATGAAAACCATCTGAGGTCAACTGACAATATGTTTTAATCAATCTAAAATTGATTACATTATGTAATAAATATTTCATACGTTCAAGGATATAGTAAGAAAATTTAAGTACTTTTTAAGCAACCAACAAGTTTTTGCTAATTTTTTTTCTAATTATAAATAGTATGCTGGCTTTTAGTAAACATTTATTCCTTTAAATTATAAAAATAAATTAAGGTAACGAGTGTAATGTAATGCAAGCCACTAATTGGAACTGTTTGTGTCAGAATACTACTGGCACTGTGTTGTTACGAGTAAGACATGTTGTTTACAAACAGCTTTATCCTTAAAACATAGGCATATGTAGCCCACTAGATGTACCCGCTGCTGACCGAGGCCTTCTAGGTCTTCTCTCGCAAAGAGAGAGTCAAGGCCATAATCTAGCCTAATGCGGGTTTGTGGATGACGCATGGTCTCAATTTTTTTTTTTTTTTTTTAACTTTAATAGGTGTTTGACTTGACCGCCATCTCACCTGATGTTAAGCGACTTTGCGATCTACGATGGAGCGTGCTTACCTAGAAGAAACCGATTCACTCTCGATTAGAAGACTGTAAAACCGATTGTAACTATCGGGGAAAACCCACTCAGCCAACGCATTCCACAGCCTAGACGTTCTTATCACAAACGTGGAGTCAAATTTCTTCGTTCGTGTTTTTGGAACATCAACCATGAAACGATGTCGCTTTTTTGAGATACGAGAAGTCTGATAAAAGAAAAGGCAAGATTCTAGGTCCGTGGCAATTTCTTGTGTCTCTTCGCCGTATTTAACTTAGCCGCGTTATGCACATGACTTTTTAAACGACAGTGGTGCCAATGGGATTCAAACCGCAGGTTTCGTATCGGTAGTCGCCGTTCTCCTGACTAGAACAGCCGTAACTTTCAAACATAAAACACAGAACCTATTCACAAAAATGTTATTCAGCAAGATTTATCCAGCACCTTATTCCATATGGACGCTGACGATTCAGGATCTGTACCGTTGGTCTGAGCACGGACGTGATAATGTAGTACATAGTAGGACTCTTAAAAAGGAAAGTTAGGAAGGAAGTTAGGAAGTTTATCTGGGGAAGAACTACACCTTTGCCAGTTATTTTACCAACAATGTGCTAACAGCACAACAACAGTGTTTCGATTTGAAAAGCAATGATTCTAGATACAGAGCACAAAGATATCATCAGGGCATACCTCAGGGTAACGAGCGCAATGCACTGCCAGATAATGATTTTGACTTCTAATGTTACAATGGCTGCATGCCTCTGTGCTGTTTACGCGCAGGCGTGTTGCTTACCATCGGGTACATGCCATGCTCGTCCCGTCCGTCTATACTACAAAAAAATATTTTTTCTTAGAGACATAATTTTTCTTTTGGTACTAAGGATACAAAGTTGTGTCATTTGTACCATCAATGGTACTACTGACATTAAAGCACCTTTGCGTCGTAACTATAATAAAACTTATTATAATAGTATGACTCTTTGCAAAGTTTGCTTGGGGAAGTACCTTTGGCATATTATATTTTATCAGTAAAGTACACATTTTTGTTTTTTTTTTGCTTTTAAAGGAATTATAGAACAGAAAGATAAATTACCTATACAAAAAATATTTCACCTGTATATGTATGTGATCTAATAGTCTACATAGTATGTACTACGGGCAAAGCCGGGGTGGACCGTCATAAATATAATATGTAGGTTAAAAGTGCATTGTAGACGATTTGTCTTTTCAAGTTGAAATTGTTGCATATTACTGTCCTGTTATGGGCAGGCGCGTTGTATACTATCTGACGCATATCACTCTAAATTTTATACAAAAAAAATGCAAATTGAAGTCAATTTGATAAATAGCCAAGGCCAAAAATTACTACTTAGTAAGGTAATTAACAATAACTGCCTAAGTGTTCTAGAACGACCTGTTCGCCAACTGACAACTGGTCTTTAAATACAAAACTGTCTCTTCGTCCCTAAGTCCAACTCATCGGCAAGGCATTATGATCTTACCGGTCCAAAACTAGTTTCCTTTTGACCTTGGATTTATAAGGTTTCCGTACGGCCCCAGCACTGTCATCGACGAATATTCAACCCATTTGAAACCTTTTTGGTCTTTTAGCAAGAAGGTTTGTAGTCAGATTTGGCGTTTAAAACAATTTTGTAACTACATCACAGACTAAGTAGAGAGATACACTAACTACATATCGCGAAGCAAGAGAGATAATGTACCATACTAAGAAGTAACACAACCTACGATAAAATTCTTCAACGATACGATGTTTGAAAAAAAATGTTTTTTATTATTCTACAAAGACAGACAAGTTCAATTCACTAAAGTTTAAAACTTAGCTTATTTATACATTCTAAAACTTTAAACAAAATTTTTGTCATTTTCATGATGAAATTTCACAAAAGCAATAATTAATTAAACTGTTTAGCAAAAGCATAAACACACTAAATGTTCCCTCCACTGCTGGGACTCGGGGCCTTCTCTCGCAAGGAGAGAGTCAAGCCTAATCCACCACGCTGGCCCAGTGCGGGTTGGTGGATGACACATAACTTCGAAAGATTCTAGGTACATGTCAGTTTCACCACGATGTTTTCCTGTGCCGTTTTAAGTTAGCGGCTTTATTAGTTCAATTGTTAATAGACCTAAATTAACTTCTCCCTATTATATTCTCATCTTAAGTTTTGTATGTGTTGCATGTGTGGGTATTACGTGATGAGCATAATCCTTATGTTTTAAAATCTAGACTGAATTAGTTTCTTTTTGGATAAACGTGCTCTATCATAGACCAAATCGTCCCTTCGAGAAGGCGGTCAAGCACAAACCTTTTATCGATAAAAAAATACATCGATTTTAACCTCAATTCGATAAATAAACATTGAAATACACATTTAAAGAAAAGTTTTGTAAAAAGTAGAGCAGGCATTAGATTCTGTGCTCCCTTTTGTTCTGTCCCTCGGTATTCGTCTTTTGTTAGCATTCTTCTTTATAAACGAGTTTTGGATATGTATATTGCATAGATATGAGCATAATAAGTAGTATATTAGATCATCACTGAACGTGGGTCGTAAGATAGGTAATAGATACATGAAATCACATGGTATTGCCATAGTCTTCACACATTTAGGATTTTAAAGGTTTTAACTACAGAATCTTAAGTGATAAGTGAATCTGATGATGATATTTAAGTAGTTAAATTTCTTAAATAAACAGTGGGTTAAAATTAAAACGAATCTTGACATTTATTAATGCATCAATTTATTTATCACTACCCAATAAATTCTACATCAATGTGTAGACAAAACAAACATAGAGATACACAGACCTTGAGAATTATCACACTTCCTACTCAGTTTTTTCTATTACTATTTCATGTAGGTAACTCGTTTTTCACATGCCTCTGCATAATTATTAACTTAATTAAAATATAATCTAATAGAAACAATGACATTGAAAATAATCATAAAAACGTTGAAAGGGCCTCGCCCTTGCCCTTTGCCTTGAGAACCAATACGCGTACTCTACTAAATATAAAACACACGGAAATGTTTCTGTCTGCAAGTACCAATACAAAAAAGGTTTTCTGAACTCTACAGACTGAATCCAAGACAGGTGTCGGCCGAATAGAAAACTTGCCAAATGACCGGACAATTTGGAAAGTGGCCAATTTGAAAAAAAACGAATATTACAAAAGCAATGCAGTTGAAGTGAGTATAAATTTTACATTCGTAGCCATTATCTACGCACGGCCTCGTTGTGTTTTCAGTTACATAAATTTACTCAATCAGAACCAATTGTTAAAATCCGTGAAATGTGACGCTGTTTTCATCGCTGTCGTTAATTGCTTGAACATTCCGGCTAAGTTTCGAGACTATGGCATGCAAGCGATTCTTGCGTCGTATGTGGCACATGGTAATAAATTCATAGAGGAATGAGCATGGGTATAACAGGCCGCGTACGAATGAATTGTGTCGACTACTAAACTATGCCCCCTAGAGTGCCCCGCGCATAGCATTATTCTTACTACGAAACGCATCTCAGCATTCGCGCCGAATCCTGTGCTCCTATTCAACTCTGTGAAGCAGCGGCGTGTCCCGCCATCTATTATTTTTTTCTCGCAACTTTAAAATGTAGATTTTACGCACTTGGATTTAGAATAATTTTGTGTGCGTGACCAAGTGTGTTGTTGGCACCGCGGAAATATTCAAATGCACGATGAAGGTCGTTTTAACTATAAAGAGTTGCTTTTTATAATGTTATTAATATATTTTACGAGGATCATTAATTTAATTTTATAATTTTAATAGGTACGAATCTTTTTGTTTTAATTAGCGGAATTAAAATCAGGGGAAAGGAGAATGAGCAAAACAATATCCAGTTTAAATAGAACATTCTGTTCTTAAATAAATTTATGTGGTGGATGTACAAATATTTGAAAGAAAAAGAAAAATATACTTACTGGATGCAAAAATTGAAAAAAAAATAAAGACCGCGCTTCTATTGAAAACATTCTTTTGCACAAAGTATGCGTGTGAATGAGCAGTGAATTAAAACACTATTGATTTATTAATTATATGTAGGTATTCATTACATTAATTATAAAATTATGAGAAACTGTTATAATCACATATCCCAAAAAAAAATCCGTTTAACCTTGACAAAAAAAATCAGTTCCTTTTCTACTTATCGCTACGCTGTTAGTACCTACTACCTAGCCACTTAGATTATTACACCAATTTACGACTAAATAATAAATAGGTATACCCATTGAACTCTTTTCATATTTATATCAATGGGTATACCTATACCTACTTAAAAAGCTGCTTATTCTCAGTTTTATAGTAATTATTGCGCAGAAGGTTTGTAGCTAATACCTAACACTTAATAAAGCAAATAGCCTAAGTGAAATGTGAAATACAAAATGTATCAAGCATTGATATAAATAAGGAAAGAGTTTTAAGAGTTCAATGGTAACAAGTGAATTAACAAAAATGTCGCGATTAAAATTTTTAACAAAATAAATTTGTGGCGCACGCAACCAATGCGTTCGTACTACATCTAGGGCGTTAGTGTGAATAGAGTCATCAAGGATGGTTGTGGTGTATGTGCGTAAAAATTATACCACAGTTTACTACTATACAGAAGTGTTTGTTTTGGCCGAGATCAAAATATTAGTACAGGAGTTGCGTGATGGGTGATTGACACTGCAATATTTTTATAGTGAAAATTTCTTTAGGCGCGCCACAGATAGATTTTTCGTGGGCTGTGAATTGAAATCTAGCGTCACGCTCGGGAATGATAAGAAATCTTCGGGTAAACTAAGGACTATGGCCATTGTCCATCTAGAAATGAGTCAATATTTCTCATTTTCCATCTAGAAATTCGTGAGCATTTCTCATTGGCTCACTATGGCCACGCCCTCCGGTCTCAACCGCGTAGTTTCCAGCGTAAACTCAAATTCTGATATCAAATTATGAGTTATAAGTTTTCACTTATATCAGTAGTTCCTATGATTGCCAATATATTTTTTAATTCATCTGTATTTAAAATCGTGAAAAATTAATTACACAGCCAAAAATTTACGGTTCACCACCCTAAAACATTTGTTTGGTCCCAGTTCGTAATTAATAATAATAACTTGCAAATATGTGTGTGGCTATTTAAAAACAAAATTTGCATTTAAATTATAACCAAAATATATAAGATATGCATTTATAATAACACATTAGTATTAGCAAACAATACAATAAGTTTTGAAATTAATGTTCTGTAATTAGGTAAATTTGGGATTTTTAAGCAAACTATAATAAAACATGGGTGAATTATATTCTTGTAAAAACAATGCAATTAATATGCGACTTCCCTTCCTTCACGTGCACATTAGCTAACTACTTATTATAGGCATTGAATTCATCATGAACATTAAAATTATGACATGTAAAATAGAAGTTCTTTGTTATATTATTCGTAAATTTTAAACTAACTTGTAAAATTTTTGAACACGATGTTCTGCTTTGACCATACTGTGACAAAAATATATGTGTGTGTGGTGCCTGAATCACGGACGGACGCAACTATGTAGAGTACGTGCAGAGGCGGCCATGAAAATGTTTGGTAGAAGAAGGTACTAGGGTTTCAAGGTTGCGTTATGTTTATCATATTATTATATTTTGTTCATTTAACTCGTTATTTAAATAACGAGTTAAATGAGCAATTATATTTTGTTAATAATTTTGATACATTTTTAACAAGTGGTTACTTCTGCTATGCGTTTTATGGGTACTAAAATCTTTAGCTCTACCTGTTCCCAACCCGGAATACCTAATTCAAATCCAGCCCTGACTACCAAGAATACCAAGCGTCAGAATTTACAATAAATTACCTGAAAATTTTAAGAATATTAAAAAAACAGTAAATTTAAATATAGTAGGTAAGTCCAAATTTATAGTAAAAGTTTACCACAATATACGAGAATATATGGAAGACATGTAGATGGTATTAATTACAAAGATAGATATTTATTTATTTATTATTTGCACAGTGTTCATAAATTATTAGACCTTATGACTAAAATTTTAAGCTATGTACATTGTACAAAGACCCTGTTAGGGTGTCGCAAAACAACAGACAACACAGTTTCATCCTGAGAGGTGCAATGTACAAAATTGTATTCATATTTATGAGGATACCTATATCTATATATAGAGTTTGTTACTACTAAATGTTACTGATTTATTCAGAATGTCCTAAAAAGCAGTAGTTGCTAAAATTATGTAATAAGTACTACTTATCCATCTTTGTAAATTTTACGATCTATCTTCCATAAATTCTTGTATAATACAGTAAATTTTTTATATAAGTATGGTATTCATATTATTTATAAATATACTAATTTCATTAGTAGTCGTAAGATAATATTTTTTAATATATTAATAATTCTCAAAATCATTTCTGGCAATTTATTGTAAATTCTAACGCCACTATTGTTTTTTCTAGAATTTTCTGATTTTTCAATCTGTAACATTTAGTAGTGACATACCTATTCTATGCAAATATATAAATACTCAATAGGAATGGAATTCTATATTAGTATAATTAATAATTAATACCTCTCAGGATGAGAGTGTGTGATGTCGGCCTATATTGCATTACCATAACAGGGTCTTAGTACATACTTTAAGATTTTAGCCATAAGGTGTAAGATATCATGTACACTGTGCAAATAATAAATAAATAAATCATTTAACAATGCATCGTATGGTATATGGATGGATGAATATAGTACTTAATTTGATTGCAGTTCTTATGTGGAAAATGCAATTTTGTGGTACTCTTTCCCACCAGAATACTACAAAATATGAGATTCAAGTGTTAATAATAGTTACAGTAAACCCCCGACTTACGCAAATTCCGATATACATAGGTACGCGTTTTCAAATTTGCCCACAACTCTCTGTCAGTCTTCGATTTACGATAAGTTCAGACGTGTTTCTCGTGAAATTGTTTTGCGTAAACTATACAGTGCACAATATTGATTTATCTTGAAATAAGCCATCCAAAAGGGAAAAAAACGACCTACACAAACTTTATGCTTTTTTATCTATGTGCAAAATCAACAACCGAATTACGCGAATTCGACTTACACTACTACCGCTCGGACCCACCTATTCAACACAGAAATATCCCAGTCCGGGGTATTACCTGTGGTATTACTATATTAGAGAAACTATTAATTAGTTCAGACTGATAGATACAAGATGGTAAGATTACAAATTAGATATCTAGATACCTAATTTGTAATTGAAATTTGTAACTTACTCTCCAAACTAGCATCATGATTATTGTAAGAAAGCGTCGCATGTCAGTGGAGTGAATTGCAGCGTAAGCGCAAAGAAAAAAAACTTTTAAGGTATCGAACTAATTTTTTTTTAATGTCGATAGTTCAATAAAATTTCAAGTTTCGTGCGGCTTAGTTTGGTTACGCTAGAAATTTAAAACAGCGCCATCTATCCCTAATACTGCTAACTAGGATGCAAGCGAGCCATTACGAAAAATGGTAACAAAATAATATGCAAATCGGGTTCCGAAATTGGATACGCGGTGCCTTCGAATGCCTAGACAAAGGAAATAATAAACACAGTATTAGCAGGATAACAAATCAAGTGTCGCCCGCCGGAGGAATAGAAATGGTCCGAAATGAGCCGAAATACGATACTATCACGTATTTTGAGCGCATCCGGGACCGATCGACTTATCTGTAGGCTCCAAAGGCTCTATGGGCAAAATTGCTTTGCTTTTTCCTTTGCAGGAAAACGACTACGTCCTTTGGTCACGCAATTCACTAGTCTTATGAAAGCCAAGGAATAACAAAATATTTTTTTTTTTGTGCATAATAATTTTAATATTGGAAGAAATACATTTGTTTTCTTGAATATTTACCAATATTTTTTAAGGTGACGGATGCCCGATCATCTAAGAATCATGAGATCAGCGGCATTTAATTTTTGGAACCATTGCTTTAAAAGCGAAATTTAACATTCGTAATTCTTCAAATCATTTCGTGGCATACATTATAACCCTGAGTAGGTAACTGTACCTACTAACGATGTACCTACCTACCGTAACAAGTTCTACGTTAACCGAACTACGTAAATAACAATGACCTAAACCTTTTCAAGGTTTATAGCTTTAAGTTTAATTTATGCACTTAGCTTCATGTCTTTCCATGGTCATAGTACCTATATATTTCCTGTTTTAGAAGAAAACGCATGATTTTGGTAAGCTACTTAAACCATGAGTTAGATTTTCTGCTTTTTTAATTTAGATAATTTTAGGGTGGAATATTTTGATAGCTACTATGCAACATTATTGTACGTCGTTACTTAGTCCATGTAGGTAATACCTACCTTACTTGCCTACGTACCTAGTAGGTATCTACGCCTTTTTGACCGAAATTCCTAACGGCAGCCTTGGAGCAGATAAGGATTTTGCTGAGCGATCGAACTAAACTTTTAAACGAAAAAAATTGTGAGACTAAAACTGGAAGAAAAATGTATAACGGAATTGAAATGTAAAACAAGTAACCCATTTCTAGATGCTCATGCTTAGAAGACTTATTTTTAGGTAAATAGCCATGCTTAGGTACGAGTATAATAGGTACTAATCTAGATGGTTATGCTTATAATACTAATCTACGTAGATGGCCATGCATAAAAAACTTATCTACCTAGATGACCATGCTTTAAACCTGTCAAGATTTATTCCAGTGTAGCAGCGCCCTGCGAATTCACTTTTCCCGGGATAAACTGTGGACCTTTGTATTATTTTCTTTTATTACCACACCAACTGCGATATTTAGCAAAGAGTTAACTGGGCTATCAAATATCTACTAAGATACAAGTAAGTGTTCCCTTCTATCGACAGTCCCTATGGCTGCCATTCTTTTCACCATTTTGTAAATTGTATTGCTTCTATATACTTAATGCGAAGGACCTTCGTTCCTACCTGGTCCTATGACACCACATCTTTTATTTACCTACTCTGTAGTTTGCCATGAATTTCCTAATCGTAAGCAATAATGTCGTTTAAAAGGTACCTAGATTTTGATCTAGATTTTATAATACTCAGATTGCAATATACAAAAGCAGATTTGTGATAGAATAGGCCTATTTCCCTAGTTTCACAAGGCGAATGATAAACATAGATTCAAAGCGCTTTAAGTCCAAATTTTGGATACAAGATGATTTATCTCAATGCTCTGTAATTACTCTGGAAAAATATACCTACCTTCAAACCGGAACACGGTGATGTTTGTACATTGCTGGCAAAGATGTGGCAAAGGCTTGCCCAGGCGGACTTATAGCTGCATAGCGTCCTACCTCTGCAAAAATCGTAATGATAATGAGTAAATTATAATGAGAATTCAATTGTAACGTAGGTAAGTAATCCCTACTTTTCCAACTGTTTTATGGAGATTAATCATGAATCCAGAGATATATCATTGACATTGGAAAAAGCTATCTAGCTGGGTCCTGAAAAATAGCGCAAATTCGTCAAACCAAACTCGCGTGACGCAGCAGAAGGCTCGAAAGGAAAATCGATGAATTGGCCTTGCGGCGCGAAAGCCACAGGACCTCGGGCGGAAATAGATGCCTTGACCTTGCTGCCTCAACCCGGAGCCCGGGAGACTCGCCTTTCTATGAATAATCGTGACTCATTTGGAAAATAGGGACCTTAAACTTGACTTATCGGTATAATAGATACCTAGGTGAGCATAAAAAGAGTTTGTAATAGATAGATTTTATTGTTAGTATTTAGAAGCATTAGAAGGGTGATTTAAATACTATTTAATATGATTTGTCGATGTAAGTAGGCTACTAAGATAAAATCATGTACCTATGTACTTAAGTAGGTTTAAATACATAAAATATCACTTAATTATTCTATATCGGATAAAGATGTTCTGTGAAACCCCCCTACCTACGGAAAGAGAAAAAGACATAGATTTTAAGTATATACGTAATAAATTAATTAAATGATGTTATGATATAGGTAGGTAGTATTAATTTATTATTATCTATTTTTAGGAACCAGAAGTGGTTTTTATATTTTTAAAACAACAATTTAACAAATCACACTATTTCTATTATCGAATTATAAATTATTACACAAAAATCACAGTAATTACTAAATATCAATCTTTTATGTTTTAAGCACGTCCAACTGCGTCCAACCCTGCCTAGCGTCCCGCCGAAAAGCCAAGAAGGTTAAGGTTCTAGGTTCCAAGGAGGCGGCAGCTATCCTCATTAAACCTCTTTAGTTGCGCCGCATCATGTTTGGCTCCGTCCTCTGCCTAGATGATATTCTTAATACTATAGTAATTTTATCGGTTAAAATGATAATTTTATAACTACCTATGTCTAGCAAATTACCTACATAATTTAAGAAACATTTTTCTCGCTAACATTTTTGAAGTGAAACTTCTTTATCGGCGTTGGAAAAAAAATTTACCGTCACATTTTTCGGTTACGCGTCACATTTTTCCGTTACGCGCCATCTTTTTTATTTTCAATTGTCAAAGTCTTAGAGCTCATATAGATGACCTGGATCACAGATTTCTAAACAGATGAAACCTTCGTGAACGACACTGTGAGGCCAGTCATTAGTTATGTATGCGTGACAGCTCTCACCGACGTTGTCAAATTACTCACGTTGGTGTGCGTGTAATGTTCCCAGTCTTAAGAAAAAAGTCCCACTACTGTTGTCTTAAGCTTTGGAAATTTTCACGGATATATAATAATGTATTATATATAAAATAATGTATTATTATACCGATAATATTTCTTGGTAATAACTTGCTTCACAAAAAGGAGACAGAAACGTAATTGAAAATTATAGACCTATTAGCCTCATGTCAAACATTTTCAAATTTTTTTCAAAGCTGATCCTAAATAGAATATCAAGGACTATAGATGAAGAAAAACCCATTGAACAAGCTGGTTTTAGAGCAGGGTTTTCAACTATTGATCATAAGCATGTATTAAAACAGTTAATAGAAAATCTCAAGAGTATGGGAAAGACCTATACATTGCATTTGTCGACTACAATAAAGCTTTCGACTCAATCAAACACAATCTGCTCTGGGAGGCTCTAATTCAACAAGGAGTAAGAAAGAAATATGTTCGTATTATTGAAAATATATATGCTAACAGCACTGCACAGATCAAGTTAGAATCCACAGGTCATAGACGAGACGTTTTATAACGGCGAGGATTTGTTCTTATCTATTCGTTTCATAACTATAGTTTTCGTCAACACTATTAGTATTTTTACTAACCCTAGTAACGGCGAGGATTTGTTCTTGGCATCGATTCACATTAAATAAAAAAATAACGATTATAAAAATAGGGCTTAAAATTGAATTATACAATGTTCATCAATAATTTGGTCTACGAGTAACTTCAAAACAAAATTAGAATCTATATTTTACCTTAACTTCAGGGAAAATAATGTCAATTTAGTATAGCAACACTGACCTATTTTCGTTGAGGTGTTGTGTTTCTATTCATCAATCGAAATAAAATTGTCTAAATTATATAAATACCAGTAAAAATATTCTAACTTTTCTATGAAATTTCCTTTTTTTATTTTTGGGAACAATGTTTGCAATGTTTGATGACACAAGACGGCATAATCTTAAACAAAACATAAAATCACACGGGACTCCCGTCCGAGACGGAAGTCAGTTTCGTACTGACTGGAGTTTGTATTTGCTTTGGCGTTTGATATTTGCTTTCCGGACCTAAGGATCTGTGTTCCGCACGTTCCATCTGCCTTTTGTTTTAGAAATCTGTGACCTGGATGATTCAATTGTGAAAAATTCAAATGTTTTAGTTCTATCTGAAACATGGCTGAACAATGACAGTCAAGTAAATATCACTAATTTCAAATGCATTGCAAAATTTAAACGGCTGAGCACGAGAGCAGGAGGTGTAGGAATATATTCATATGTTGTTAATTTGTGACTTCATCGATAGATTTTCTGTTTTTCTCCTGACTTTCATGGGTCACTAGCATCAGCAGTTGGTGATTTATGTATGGCTCAATGCCAAATGGAAAATGGGATGAAAATTTTGATTGTTGCACTGTATATAATATCTCCTCATCAGAAGTTGGACGATATTATTAATTTTCTTCACCATTCATTGTTGCCGTACACAAGTGAAGGTGCCTCTTTACTCGGTAACAATAATTATAAAATACCGATGATTTTAAGTGGAGATTTTAATGTCAATTTTGCATCGGAAAAATCTTTGAAGCTAGTTGAATTTCTGTAAGATAAATTGAATTTATCCATGAAAAACAGTCCTCAAACGTCAACAACAAGATCTGGCACTACAATTGATGGAGTTTTACTCGGTCACTAAATTTCGTGGAATGTAAACCATATATTTCATATTTCAGTTACCATAAGCCATTAATTACAAAAATATATAATGACGATGACAATGATAGTAATAATTCTATTACAATTAATGAAATGCTGTAATAATCTTAGTAGCAAAAAGGTAAAGCGAAATAATTGTATTATTTGTATTCATGTCTATGATAATAAAATCCTTTTGTTTAAACTTTATCTAATTTTACTTTATTTAACCAATTTCTAGAAAGTTGCATGTAGATCATTTTTCGAAAAATAAGGCGATACGAGTAAAGAAGTTTCACTTCTTACGTGTGTACACTAGTACACGCACACTTTTTTTTTTTTGTGTAGGTTGTCATTATTTTTACAAAGCCGAAAGTATAAGAATAAGAATAAGAATAAGAATTTCAAAGTTAATAGAATTCAGAAATAATAAACGAAAAGAAATGAACTTAAATATAATTCATAACGGTATCAATGTGGACATGGTTAACGAAGCAAAATTTCTTGGTGTGACAATAGATGCAAATTTGAATTGGAAGCCACATATATCTAAAATAAATAATAAAATAAATAAATACATACATTCTCTATACATATTAACAAATGTGTCCTCTAAGAAAATAGCTATCAACGCATATTATGGGTACATTTATCCTCTTTTAAACTATGGAATTATTTTTTGGGGTAATTCCACTAATGTAGAAACAACATTTGTATTGCAAAAGAAATGTATTAGAGCTATATTCAACTTAAGTAGGACAGATACCCTCCGTAATATTTTCAAAGAATTCAAGTTTTGACACTTACTTGTTTTTACATTTATGAAATTTGCTTGTTCGTCAAACTAAATCGGAGTGACTACTTTAACTCCTCATGTAGAGCTGATATAACACGTGCTAAATACAAAAATAATATTTCTGTTCCTCAAGCAAACAATTCTTTATATTATAAGAACTCATATTTTACCGCTATCAAAATATTTAATAGCTTACCTTCAAACATCAAGAACTTGGACAATTCTCGATTTAAGAGGGAATTAAAAAACTGGCTATTAGTGAAAGGATTTTATAACTTAAAAGAATATTTTAACCATGAAAATGACGAATATTTATTATTTTAAAATATTATTGCTATTTCATGTTTTTTTTTTATTTGTTTTTTTTTTTTTTTAGTGTTAATTTTCAATTGATAGCATTATATAAGTAGGTAAGTTATAATAAGGTTAGATTTTTTAAATGTTATAGGTTTTTTAGGTAAGCTTAAGCACTTACACATTTTATTATTCTTACTTGTATTGTAACTAAATTACTTGTTATAAATTAGTACTTTGTCACTATGTGACACATATTGCACGTCCGTAATTGGGCACACTGTTTGTACATTTAAGCTACTACTATAAGATCTTTGTAAACACAGTATAGCAATAAATAAATTCTTATTCTTATTCTTATTTTGGCACCACCTCACACACCGGCACACCACACACACCGGCACACCACACACAGAGTTTTCTTGGGCTGTGAAACGACCTGGAACGTCACGCTCGCGATGAAAGAAATCTTCGGGTGAACTCAGGCCATCATGACCATCTAGATGGACATGGTGTGCTACCATGGTTACATTACACTAGTGTCCGACCGAAACTGATTTTCCGGCCGAAACCGAAACCGAAACCGAATGTTCGGCCGTGGCTTCAGTTTCGGCCGAAACCGAAACCGAAACCGAAACTCACGTGGTCAAGTATATAATTTATTAAAATACTGAAATTTGGTGCATTTTACCTATTATTTTGCCTTAATTAGGACATGAAATGGAAACACAATATATATCATAATAGGATAGATAAGAAATCAGTAAGAAGTCTTGTCAGTTGGTTGCTACAGAACTATCCGAATGGCACACGATAATTCCCGAAAAGGGCCGACAGCGTCCGTCAAAGCGTTGCCGCGGAAAACAAAGTTAGGCGATCGTGAACTTGCTTGAACTTGTTAAGTTTCGGTTTCGGCAAAAGTTTCGGCCGATTTTGGCCGAAACCGAAACTGTGGCCGAAACTTGATTTTTGGCCGAAACTCGGCCGAAACCGAAACCGAAACCGAACTTTCGGTCGGACACTACATTACACATCTAACCATCCAATCAGTATCCAATCCAGTAAGTCTTCTAAGTATGGCCATCTAGACTAGATGGCCTTAATTAGAAGACATTTAGGCTAAGCACTCACACGTATGATTCAATGCAGATTTATATGTGTAACAATAACAAAATTATATTTTTTCCTTGACGTACGAGTACGAGTACGAGAGGTACGAGTGTACTAAAACTCCCTGCCACAACCACTACTGCCTAAACGTTATGTTTAGTGTTCTTATCTATCTATGTTGTTACACAAAGAAAATCTTGTAGTTTTTTATAAAATAGGCTGTGGGCTATTGCCCTAAAACTTTTCATTTTTGTAAAAAACCTATCGACAAAACATGGCCAAATAAATTTGACTCCATACCAGTTTGAGTAACCTAAACAAAACAACACCGATTTGACATTTTTTTCCATAATGACAGAGACTGCTGACGTTACGTTGATTTGACGTTTTTCGTCCGAATCCGAACACCTCGTCGCACTTACGAAATTTGGAAAAAGCAATTTTGCTGCGGATTTCGATAAGTTTAGCAAAATGAATTCCGTTGTGAGGGCCGGCCACCTGGCGCCATACTTCAAAGCGTCCTCCCAAGTGGTCGCTAACGGGCTAAAACCCGCCGTTGTGGTGCACGCTCCTACGGATAAACTGGTGTCCCAGCCTCTTCCTAAAACCTCGACTGTGCACTCGTTACATGGATCCTTACCTATTCAGGGCTTGAAAGCCACCACTGGCGTTGGAGGTATGTTTTGCACATTCATTTATTGCGTTGTTGAAATTCTAACTGTAGTAATATTGTTGAAAATTTCTATTACATAACACATGTCAATATATCTTCCAGTACCAAGTCAGGTGCGCTTCGCTCACACCGATATTTCTTATCCGGACTTCTCTGCGTACCGCCGCAAAGAGACCACCGACCCGAACGTGAAGAGCGCTGAATCAGCTGATGGACGCCAGTCTTTCACCTATCTGATCGCTACAGGTTTGTCCTTCCATTATTACTTGGCAAGTAAAGTATTTATTAAATCAAAGGTTCCGATAAATCTAATGTTTGCATTGTTTACTCTTAAACATAAAAAAAGAAAATGCTCTAAATTGTGACAAAAACATTGTGTTTATCACATAAGCATACATTTTCTCAGTTATTGTAGTACAGCTATATATTATTGTATACAGTATAGCAGTATACTAACTAAATATTCGTGTAACTCAACATATAGTAGTAATTTATTTATCTATCATTTATAAGTATGCAAACAGCAGAAATATAAACTTAGACAGTGAGGACAGTTTGTATTGAGTGAGATTTTAATGGAAGTCTGACCACTGAGCTTATAGGTTGTGTTAATGAAATTTGTGATGTGATTCTTATAACTTTAAACAAGCAATTCTTGTTGGTATATATATATATAGAATCTGAATCTCAGAAACGGCTCGAACGATTTTCATGAAATTATGTATACAGGGGGTTTCAGGGACGATAAATGGATCTAGCTAGGTTTTATTTTTTTAAAACATCATTTTTTAGACAATGTTTATTCATTAATTATTTATTTTTTAAACAGCGTTTTTAGACAATGAAAAACTCCTACAATGTCATTAGAATACGATAACTTATTTCGCCACTGTTCTTTAAGTCTAAATGGCTCAGACGGAATATGCTCGCCCTCAGAGTCAACAGGCCCCGTTTCGAATCCTGATTCGGTTACACTCGGGTCTTTTCTTTTTTGTTCTTTTTTTCTGAGAAAATCTTTTACTTAGAACCCTTTATAAACGCATTTAAATCGAGCAAAGTTCGGTCAACCACATACTGGCTATTTATGTATTGATTCTGAATGCAATCCAAATGATTCAAATTCTGAATGTCAATTATCGTCTCTGTTATTCTAAACAATTTAAAGTTTTTCTAAAGTTATGACAAACACCGAGATGTTTGATTTCATGTCAATATCAATCCGATTGCATTTTGAATCAGGTTACTGGTCTCTGTCTGATTTAACTTATATTTAACATCATATACCAAACTGTTTTATCCATACCAAAATTGATTAATTTTAGTGTTTTATCACAATTACAGTGTTTCTTTACAGTATAAGTAAAATATTTACAATTATGAGTATGTTATGTCAAATATCTGGCTTCCACAATGTTTAGGTTGGACAACTTTGCTTAGCTCGATGCTAGATGGTTTTGGATGTTAAATGTGGATCAAGATTTATTTATTTATAAGCAGTGGTTTTACCTACATAGTTTTTGTTTTCGTAATTATCCCATGATGAAAAGTAGCCTATGTGCTATTCCTGACCTGTCTGTGTATCAAAATTTTACCTGATTTGTTCAGCTGTGCCGATGTCATTGTGCAACATACATCTAAACAATTATAATACTTAATAATAGGATTACCAATTGAAAGTGAAATAAACTACTCTCTCTTCTGCGTTCTCTACTGTGTGAAATACACAAGCTTCTTCTAACTGTGTCTGCTCAAAGAATTTTTGTAATTGAAAACATGATGGCAATATGAACCAAAAACCTGTGGTACAGTGATGCAGTTGGATTTGTTGCATATCCTTAAAACACAAGCATCATCCACGAACCCACATGCTGGGTTTTATTTTATTTAAGCCTTAAACCTGTGCATCTTATTTCATATCTTATAAACTTATTTGTTAGTTTTATTAGTATCTATCCTATTTATAAGTTAGCTGTATTAGTTTCTTCTTTTTTGTATAGTCCCTTTTCGGGTAAAGGCCTACTCCAACTCTTTCTATCTTTTCTTGTCTTTTGCAATTTCAATCCGCTATTTCTTTGATATCATCTACCCATCTCATTTTTGGTCTTCCAATTTTTTTCTTTCCTATGGGGCCTTTCCATTTTGTAGTTTCAATTGTCCATCTTCTGTCTGTATATCGGGCTAGGTGCCCTTCCCATCTCCATTTCTTCTGGAGTGCGTGCTCGAGAGCATCCTTCAGTTTCATTCCTTCTTTTATTTCTACATTTCTAACCTGTTGGATCTTTCTTAGTTTTAAATGCGACACATGCTCGTCTATGGCCTAGAATCTCCTTGTGAGAGAAAGCACTGAGCCCCAGAAGAGACATATTATAGTGATCTGCTCATAAAATATATGTGTATATTAGCAAGCATCCCACATTTTTACTCGCATAGTTCCCATACTGATTATGTTCTCATGGACAAAAAGTAGGCTATGTGTTTAGAACACTGCAAAATTGTTGGTTTATACAGTGTAAATTCCATGTAACGTCACTCGACTTAACAACAAACTCAATACCTCCTCCTCCTTACTATTTCTTCAATATTCTCCTTTGCTGTTTTTCTTTTTTTTTTTTTACAAGAAATTTTATGACGGTGTGATGTTCCAATTTCTTGCTATGCAGTGATGACTCAGACATGTTGTTGTTTATAGATAGATTGCTCAGACTGTAATGATCCTAATTCGAAAAAACTTTCCTCATATACTCATTTGATGTCACTCAACTAGTGACTACTAGCGCAGGTGAATTAAGTACATACAAGTATTTTGGGCTCAGAACTTTTCAGCCAGCCCTTGTAGGTGTTATACAGGTATCTGGCACTATGTATGTGGCACCTATGTATTATTTCAGACTATAATCTAACTAAATTCCAAATGTCATCATTCTAACATATTTTTTTTTACTTTTATAGGTTTACTCTTGACCGCCATCTCACCTGATGTTAAGCGACGATGTGGTCTACGATGGAGCGTGTTTACCTAGAAGAGACTGATTCACTCTCATTTATAATCTTAATTGGATTTAGTAGTGTTTAACTATTTTATTGTTACAATTTCCAGCGGGAAGCGTCGCCGGCGCGTACGCCGCCAAGTCTGTCGTGAGCCAGTTCGTGTCGTCCATGGCCGCGGCTGCCGACGTCCTTGCCCTGGCCAAGATCGAGATCAAGCTGTCGGACATCCCGGAGGGCAAGTCTGTCACCTTCAAGTGGCGCGGCAAGCCGCTGTTCATTCGTCATAGGTGAGAAACTGAGAAATATTCGAATATTCTAAAGAGAAAATTATGCCTATTATGTTTTTGAAGTGAAAAACATAAGAGGCATAATATAGACTGGCGTTTTGGCTTAGTGGGTAGTAGCTCTGCTTGCGAAGCCAAGTGTTGTGGATTCGATTCCCACCCAGTGCAAATATTTGTGTATATAAATTCATACTGGTTGTACTGTGTCTGGATGTTTCTATGTATAATAAGTATGTATTTAAAAACTATATAATAAGTAATATATCAGCTATCTGGTCACCATAGTACAAGCTTTGCTTAGTTTGGGGTCAGATGGTGTTGTGTGTGAATTGTCCACCGATATATATTTATCATTTAGATGGTTTTTGGGTGGGTGAAATCTTGTGAGTTTGTGTCATGGACCTCTAATATTACAAATACGAATGAACGCACTAATCTCAGGAACTATTGCACTGATTTACAAAATTCTTTCACCGTTCGATATGTCCGTGAATTTTGAGTGTTATAGTCTATATTATTATGTACCACGGGCGAAGCCGGGGCGGACGCTAGTGCATAATAGAGGTATACCGGTCTATACCGGTGACGTATTGTGCAACATTAGCAATGTTCTCATAGCTCAAAAACATTCCAATTACAATCTAGCAGATATTATCAAAGTGTCATATAAAACATATTATCCATCAACCCACACTGAGCCAGTGTCGTGGATTATGCCCCTGTCTCTCTCCACTTTTTAGAAAAGGCACCAAGTCCCAGCTGTGGGAACATTTAGTGGTCTGCGTATTTTTTACCCGACTGAAAGAAGGCTTATGTTTTTCGCGCCTATCTTGTATGTTTGTAAATTTCTTTATTCCCACATATTTATCTTCCAAAGGTCTGGATAGTTTAGACAACTAAGATGTCGTTAGATTCGTCTCAATCACCCAAGTGTTCTTAGATAGTATAGTGTATTACATAATGTTTTTCTATTTGTTGATTTTTGCAGGCGGGTTTTTTAAATTAAAGTTATTTATTTAAAACATTGACAGGCTAGCCACTTTACGGTGGTCTTTTCTCTTAGCCAACAGCAGAGAAATCTCTGCTGATTGCCTTCTTATAGTTCAAAAACATTTAATAATGTTATACAAACTTTGTTGCTTTGTTGTGCTCCTCCAATACTATAAACAGAGAATATCAAAATGCCCTTTAAAACACCACTCAAAGAAAATTCCATACTTAATTCATGTCATCTTAAACATTGTATCAAAATTACAGGACAAGCGACGAAATCACCACCGAGAAGGCGGTCCCAGTGGAATCCCTCCGTGACCCAGAACACGACGATATCCGAACCAAGAACCCAGAGTGGCTCGTTGTCATCGGCGTCTGCACCCATCTGGGCTGCGTCCCAGTCGCCAACGCCGGAGACTTCGGGGGCTACTATTGTCCTTGCCACGGCTCTCACTACGACGCGTCCGGACGCATCCGCAAAGGACCGGCACCTCTTAACCTCGAGGTACCCCCCCACGATTTCGTCAGCGACAATTTACTCATCGTAGGCTAGACAATTTTATTTTAAGTGTAATTTTCCATCATAGAAAGCAATAAATGTGATTGTTTAATTTATTCATTATTTTTTTTATTAATTATCCCGTTTAAGAAATTATTTTTTGTTGTATTAACTGAAGTTTCCCTAAGACGTATTTTTAGTATTTATTTGTTAGTTTTGTTCAAAATAAATAATGTGATATCATAAATAAGTTTTATTGTGATAGTTGAATAAATACAGCCCTATCTCACCCAGGGTCATTATCTTAGGTATATATAAAAATTCGAAATGTATGTACGCTCATAACTTTTAAATGCCTTCACCAAATTGAATGATTCTTCGTTTTATGTATTCGTTATTGTCTGGAAAAGGCAGAAAATGTTGAAATTTTTGACGAAAAACCTATGGTGATACGAAGCCGGGTCAGCTAGTTAGAAAAATTTGTGAACATTTGTCACACAATACCGACTACTCTCAATGCAACTAAGTAAATCATTTGAATGCTGTATGCTATACTAGTTGTATTCATTTCCGTGACAGAGATAAAGTATATCTTTGGTTATCTACGCTTTAGAAATTTGCGTATTATTGTGATCATTTTATCTATCTATACATAATATGTAAGTTGTATAAGAGGCAAAAATGATTGGCTGATCGATCTCATAGATCAACGCACAGCCCAAAACTTTAAAAGCTATAAACTTACAGTCTTATTCATAAAAAATGCTTATAGAAGACTTAAAACACTCATTAGTTAAAACGCTCGATAAGCTTGATAAAACGTTCTATAAAATTCCGTATTCATAAACGCTCTATAAGCCTTCTATAACTAAAGCATTACTAATATCAGTTTTAGGATCAAAATGTTGCCATTATAATGAAATCGATCGATTTTATAGACAAACTGACAGAATCGTCCACATATAAAACGAGTTTGATGGTGGAGCCATAGACAATTAAAAAAAAATGACGAGTTAAAATTATGAGTTACAGAATAAAAAAAATGACATACACTGTGAAGTTATGAAGCGGGAAAATTTAAAGCTATATTACTAAAACGTAGTGGTGTTCGTTCGTTCTTTCATTAATTTCTTGTATTTTATAAGAAAACTTGCTAGGTAATTAATTTCTTTAGCAATTTTTCTTAGAAATAAATGCTGTTATAAATACCATTTTTCCTAAGACGTACTATAGCAAGTCTTTAGACATGCTATAACTTTTTATGAATAAGACCGTTAATATTTTGCACACGTATTTCTCTTACAGCATAGGAAGGATTTTTCTAAATTCTACCCCCAAGGGGATGAAATAGGGAATGGAAGTTTGGATTCAACTTTTCTGTCTCATCTTCAACTTTTGCAAACTGTCTTATCTAATGTGGAATGATTACGTCGGCAATGTGTTTCTGTGATTTTCTGCCATATAACTCGTAAGCAATGACGTGACCACCTATCAAGAGTAGTTCTGAAATTCGCCAAAGGTGATCAATGTATCTTTATTCAAGTTTTCTAACAAAATGTAATATTAGCGCCACCTTAAATGGTGAACTATCTTTGACTGGTATATTATGTATTTGCAACCCGTGTGGACACAAAGTTTAAGTAAGTATAACGAGGGAATATCTGTGTCCATGCGCTGCGGTCAATCGCCATGTAGTCGAGTAGTTTTCAAACGCAGGCAGTTCAGTTCTTCGGCGGTTCCAACGTGTATGATGTCTTCTGATCTGATCCCAAAAAACTGTTTACAAAGCTTTTTGTATGTATCTTGGAGGATAGCCATAGTGACTTAAACAAAATTTTATTGGTCTTTCAGTGGCTTCATTCTTCTGAGTCTATCAGTTAGATTACTAAGAAATATTGTACATTAATTTGACTTAAAACGATTTATAGCACTAATTTGACTATTTTTTGTAGAAATTTCCGTCCCCCGTCCCCCTTTTAATATGGCATTTTAAATTATTGAAAACAAATTAGGTAGTACCTATTATTTCCTTTATTTTTCTACCTCTGACTACCTGACGGAATTAAATATGGTATTTTATCAATAAATAATATGGCCTATTAAGTAGAATAGAAAACGTATAAAAGACAATTATTTGATCTTAAATTGCCATATTTGTATGCCCATTGTGATTGGACCTTTCTCACAGAGTCCGCCTCTGACACTATCAAACAACTTTCCGCTAGTACTTAGTATTATAGATACTAAAATACCCAGACACAGTGCAAACATTTTTTATATTTTTTTCCTCAGGATGTTATCCTTCACCATCAAAACCGATGGTGATAAAACTTTATGAGGTTTACAGGTCCGCGTTTGACCGCCATTTCGCCTGATGTTAAGCGACAATGCGATCGAAGATGACGGTCTACGATACCTATTCACTGACGAAAGGTTCTACCTAGAAGAAAATGAAATTCACTAGCATCGATTTGAAGACGGATATTTCCGCAAATAGGTTGCCACGGTGTGAACTATCGGACAAGACCCATATTAACTTTCAGGTCACCGAACACGTATTCCACAGCCTAGACGTTCTTATCAATAAAGTAGAGTCAAATCTCTTCTGTTCAAAGCTGTCTTTGGAACTTCAATAATCTAGTTAAATAATGTCGCTTTTTTAATTTGAGCTACGAGACCATTCCGATAGAAAAAAGCAGGGCAAAATGGTATCATAATTACATCGCACAAAGACACATTGGTACTGGGTTATCGCAAAATCGACTGGGTGAAATCGACGATCCTCGGCTTCGCAGGCAGGTTTACTACCCACTAAGCCACGAGACCAGTCATATAAATATATACCCTTCTATCTTTTTAAATAGGTCTCCTGGCGGTTCAAATGACCCTGAATGATCAATCTTTGACACGGGCTTGTAGTTTATATTGGCGATTCAGTGGTAATATATTTAGGAAAAATGACAACGAAAGGAGATGAGAAATTAAAAGAAATGAAGAACGATTTATAATTATTTTTAATTGTCGTTATTATTTTCCATTTCGTTAAGTTTAAGTATATGCATTTTAGACAGTTACAATCTACGTAACATCTAATGTAGACTACTGAAATTTACAAACATTTACAAAAACGAACTGGGATTTCGCTCTCGATACTATTAAAAAGGAAATCATTCAAAATAATTCCAAATGTCCAAAAACTGTTCACTGTTATACTTATCAGTAAAATTATATTTTTATCAGTTAAAAACCAATTTATTTAGGCCTGATTTCGTGAAACGATTATTTACGGATTCAAAATTTTATTTACAATACATAAATTTGATGCGAAACCCAGTTTAATTAGAGTATAATTAGAATAAAACATTCAGAATTCAGAACGTAGATAGAATTACATGTAACTGATTTAAAAAGTAAAGCTACCTCTACAATGTATATTTACAATGAATGTGATTATATATTTGGCAAAATAATTTAATATTAATCTATGTAAACGTAAGTTAACATTAATAAATCAATGGGTACCTACTAAAATGTTCTATTTACACATATATATCTAAAATTGATTCATGGCAAATGTGGACGAAAATATAATAGGTAATTAAAGAATATTATATAAGTTAACTTAAAGCATTGGATTGGTGGATTTATGGGACAATAATTATTATTTTATGTAACGTATTATCAATAAATGTGTTAATAGAACATTTCACAATAAAAAGTATGTATTGTTGAAGCCGGTCGCACACTTACAGAAAATAATTTAGAAATATATGAAAACAATCACAAGAAAATTAGCATGAAAAAACATCGTTCGTAGAAAAACAGTTATTGTTGCGTTGAAAGTTCGTTACCGACTGCAAGATTTTAAAATTAATAATACTACCTTCTGGTAATATTACAGGTAAAATCTATTTTAGGCTCAGAAAAAAATATATATTACACTTATATTTCACACTTTAACTTAAAAGTATTTTTGTCCTAATTACTGTCTCATAGATTAATTAATTATACTGTTCAATCTGACCGAAATACATGCACGTTTTTTTTTATTATTTTGTCATTTGAATGTTATAATTTTACAAATTATGGCACTTAAAACTTAAATTAAAATTTCAACGGCACTGCTTGTCAGGTTAGGTAAGACATTCAATTTACTTTGGGTGTGCACGACAACAAACTATGTGGATCATGACGATGCAGATAATGAAATATAGGAAAATAATAACGTTGTGTTAACAAAAGGAAAAAAAGTACTCGTTCATCCCTACCCGGCATAAAAGATGAATAAACTTGATGTCGAACTACCAATGACAATTTCTAATTTGATAGGTACGACGTACGTAAACGCAAGCTATGATTCTTCGTCAGGCCGTTGTCGTGTTCACCTTTTATGCCAGGATAGTGGATAGATTTTATTGTACATTTTAGCAGTCTCCATGATCCGAATAATTTGCGTCGTGCATGTCTGCCCTTAGTCGTTTTACAATGGGGTTTGTTAAAATAAGATAATATATTTTCTATTATAGAAACACTCATAGCACACTGACTTTGAACACTCATGATTTTAACATTTAGCTACATATATATTTTAATTATAATTCAAAAATATATATTATTATGATTCTAATAGACATTTACTTTGTGAGAAAATAGGATTCTATGCTATGTATTTAATTAATTTATACTACAATACAAATAGTATGAGTATCTCCGATTTAAGTACATAGTTTATGGTAAATATATGAATAATCGAGCCTCTCTTACTCTGATGAAACACATTTTTAAATATTAATTTTCCCCATTTAATAAACCATCTTTTAACTGACAGGAAATTAAAGATTTAAAGCTATTACGTTTGTTCATTACACCAGTAGGTATCATTTTAGGACGGGGGTCATAAAAAATGATGGAACAAATTTATTAGCCGGTATTAATCGTGAACATGTTTCTATGTTGGTACCGAATTATCGAGACTCGTTCCACCATACACCCTAAGATGTCCGGTAAATGAACCCTAGTATACACCTACCTACTCCAAAAATCCTATATTTGTATAGTAACTATCGTGGATCAACCATATGTAGAAACTACTTTAACGATTTTTTATGTTAACTCTAAAATGTGTTGTAAAAATTGGAAACACATTTTAGAATTATTTCATTCATATATATTTCAATCATTAGAGAAACTCTTTTAATCTCTGACAATATATCGATTAGTAGTTGTCAGTTAAAAGTGACTCGATTTTCTATTCTTACTGTGTATATGAATATTTTGTGCGATAATAATAGAAAGTGTGTTAAACGTCTGTCAAAAGGTCATTACAGTATTGTCAAATGTCTTGTTTGTCTCGTGTGAAACTCAAATTGTGGTCCTCCTCTAAACACAGCGTTGACACTACACAACCTCGGAAGCTCATTTTTTCATAAAATGTATTTTAATTCTGCATTATGTCTGATCTTAACTATAATGTCAATATTTGATTAAATTCATGAATTACGATAATTTAAAATTTTGAAAATTATGAAAAGTTAAACGTACTTATGTCTAATTTAATTAATTGTATCCACAGGTCCATTTTGAAACAATTTAAAATTAGAAAGTTAATAATTAAAATGTCAAGCTGTGTCGAAATATTGGGTGCGTATTTTTGGGTTATTTTCTATAATTATTGGTAAAAAGTGGAAACAAAATTTGCTATCTAATAATTATCAACAATCTAACGTCATTACTATCCTAAAAATGCCGGAAAAAATGTAAAATCGCCACCTGTCGAATTATTATTAGTATGATGTGTACTTAGATATTATTCAGATTCATAATTATTTTTATTTTGCACGTGCAGTAAAAATTGTGTATTCATATGAAGTTGTGATGTATTTTATAAACACACTAATCTATGAATGGGTTATAGATTTGAAAAAAATATGTTGTTTCTGATAGCCTGATTTATATATATATAGGCAGTCTATTTTAGATGTAGCTACGGATACCATTGTAATAAAAGCTATTAAACTGAATAAACAGATAAGAAAAAATAGAGATGTAATTAACTTTCTAACTAAAAATAGTTTCTTATTATGGATCTCAGAGTATGCTCAAAAGAACAATAGATTCAAATTTACTAAAATTACATACACATATGACATAAATACAAATTATTCACTAAATCACAGATGTTTCGGTCTATCAATGTGATATACCAAGACATCGATTACGATATCTAAAAGTCGAATTTTACACAATATTAGAACAACGCTAATAGGAGCATCGACAACAAATCGATATAAAAATCAATTGAAATAAACGAAATCGATTTTCATAACGATTATAGTATCCCCGTCGTTTAGAAAAACTAAAATGGCGAATTGGTTTAACCTAACGAAGGAATTATTAGCAAATACTATTAAAATTGTTAGGTTGCTAATCTAAATGAATTTATTATAATGTGCACAATATAAAGTATTATTTTGAGTTAAACAGATATGAATTTATTTACATTTCCTTATTTTATTACAATAATAATTATATTTGAAATATTGGTAGGTATAATTTTAACTGCCGAATTACAAATCATAGGTATTTGTCTTTAACATTTTTTGACGTCGAAAGTATATAAACCGATTTAACTTTACTCAAAGAGTTGCCAGTTATTTGACCAAACCAACCTTCGCGTAAGCCTGTGGCGAATTATTGAAATACGGCGTTAATACACTTCTCTATGGTTGTGTAGATGTCACTTAGGCTCAAAACGACTTACCAGGGCTAGACTTAAGTTAATAATCGAGACCTAACTTTACTGAATACTTTGTTCACGCTCACTTGTCACAAAAAATAAATAAAGATTGCGACGAACCTCTAATCGCGATGTGTATAATAACACCTAAGCGTGCATAATATGACGTAACTATATAATATATTACCGTCGCTAAGAGTCGTTGGTACGCCATAGTTATCTACTTTTTGTGTCAGATGAAGGTGATATGATAATATGAAATGGCGTTTAAGCCCTCAATTATACTTGATTTGTAATAATAAACATAAAATGGTATTGGTTGTCTTCAAATTTGGATTTACCTCCTGATTTTTTTAATTCAAAAGAAAATTTTAACGACAGGGTTGCTTTGTATTTCAACTGACTCCTTTTTCAAGTGACTATAGTTTCTGTATATATAGTAGTTATGATAGACATTTTGTGATTATGGATGCTACGCACTGTCGGTGGTATAGAAAATATTTACAAGCCATGCCATCTATTATTATTTATCAACTTAAAGCTGTAAGCTTTTGTTGTATAAGAAAGGATCAAGAGTTTAATGCGTACATGTTTAGCGTCGGTGGTACAATTCATTTACTTCATATTTACATTATCCTCACAATAAAACTCAGACAGTAAGCGAAGTGTGTATACCTACTACTTTTTCCATTCACATCGGGTAACGCTAGCAAGTATATAGAAAATACGGTATCATGTATCATGTGCGTCCGCTAGGGATCATCATACATTTCATGGTGTTTACCTACATGAAGACCCTCGTTACTCAGCCTGCAGTATGTTTTATTCCTGCGAAAAATATATTTTGCGCAGGTTTTACACTCTAACAAGTTAAAGTTATCAGTTGACGATCTTTGGATATCCCCTTAAAGCCAAGAACTGTCTACGTTATCGTATGGACACTGCTTAGTATTAAAGCGCCAGTGTAAGGTAAATGGTACGGTACCTGAAAGGCTAGCCTCGTGAAACGTGAGTAGACTTCAAAATCAGTACAACACGATTACAGTCTTCATAAATTGATATATTGGGACACGTAGCTATCTTCAACTTTAGCTTAACTGTGACAGTTTAACCAAAGTTAAGGGTAGGTATATATGTATAAACTGATTGTTCTAGAAGTGTCGGCATTGTGAGGTGTCGGACTGCGTAGTCTCGTGAGGCATGAAAGGATTTGAAGATATGTACATCGTGACCTTCCAATTCTTAAACACTAATCCAGTGGATGTCTTCAAAATTACGGTTATATTGTTAAAACCGATTGTTCGAGAAGCTTTTGATCCCTTGCAGTCGGCGGTCTAGGTGGCGTGCGTTCAAATATTTGGTGTCTGAGCGCACAAACTTGCGAAGTATAGAGAAAGTTGAAAATCATCGCCTTACAGTCAACACACGCTAACATTGTAATACGCACATATCTCCAACATATTTCTAGCACTTTCTGTTACCCAGCAGTCAGCTTTGTAGACGTGATGTGATGTAGGTATGAATAAGGCGAGCGTCTGATCGCGAGAAAAATTAAAGATCTGCATACCAAGGCCTGCAGTAATCACACACTGATATTGTAGGCAAGTTCAGCTATGGGCTATATTGAAATGAATTCTTCTAGAAGCTTCTGGAACCTAGCAGTCGGCTGTGTAGACGGTATGACGTAAGCGCACATCTGATCACGTGAAAAAACTTAAAGTTCTGCACCCGGTCTTGTAGTCACCACACACTTATATTGTAGACATTTTCAGCAGCCGCAATCAATTCTTCTAGAAGGTTCTGGAACCTAGCAGTCGGCGGTGTAGACGGGTGTGAGGTCGAGCGTGAGGTGTCTGAGTGCGCGGTCCCGCGAGGCCGAGCGCGAGGCGCGGGAAGACTTGATGATCTGCAACACCATGGCCTTGCAGTCGTGGCACACCGCCATCTGCACGCCGAGGAGACGCTCCGCGGCCCCCGCCACCGTCGCGCCGCGACTGTAGCGCGCTCTACAAACAAACATTAATAGTGTAGTAGCCATAGATCGTAGAATTCAAAATTAGCCCTCGCAAACATCAGGGCCCACGGAATCATGTTAGTGTTGGGAAGAGTGAGCTCACTCTTTCCGTTCTGGTCGGTTGTAGGAAGCGGGGGACGCCGGTCGTTTATACCTATCACTGATTTTGATAATTTTGAATATAAATATATAAGATTATGCCTTCCTGTGCGTTCAAAAAGTGTTCGAATAATTCTAGAAACTAAAATAAATCTAATAGAATTACATTTCATGTACAGTATTTATAAGTACAGTAAGTATTTAAAACAATTTAAATGTTTTCTAATAACATACCCGTTAATATTTTAAAATGGCTACCACCACCGTCACTGGTTAAACATCACCGTGTGACAGAGAGAGAATAATACCAATTATAACTATCGCCGGCGAAATATATGTGTTAGACAGAGACAGATATGTCTTAGATATAGACAGATGTCACAGATGCAGTTTTTTACCAATGTCAAAATGTTCAGGGCTAATCTTGAGTTCAACAATCTTTGGTAGTAGCTATATAGTGACTACATCGACAATTTAAGGCTTAGACGGTTTAGCCTAATCGGTTAGCCTAGTGTACAATTTTCCATAGGCGGATGAGTCATGACATCGAAATAATTTTTCTTTGACTATAACGATTATTACCTCCAATGCTCACCAGGTAGGTAGTGATGACAAATTCGTACCTCGTACATTGTTTTTTAAAATTAATTTATAAAAACGGAATGAGTGGACGTGTTCCTGATGGTAAAGAACATGCCTGCCGATCATGTATCAATGTAATAAACTAATGTATATAAACAGTATTACGCAGCTAAGTATAAGAACAAGAACAGCCCACTAAATCTTCTCGCTTCTGGGACTCGTGGTCTTCTCTCGTAAGGAGTCAAGGCACTGACCACACACCTGGGTTGATTTTTTGGTTAGCAAGGTTGGTTGTTGGTGTCGGTTACCTGCGCTCGGCGGTGGCGGGCGGCGTGCTCGTGACGTGCGCGTCGATGGAGCGCGACATGGCGGCGGGCGGCGCCAGCGACAGCTCCGCGAACCCCAGCGCCGAGCCGCCGCGCGAGCCCGGCGCGCTGTGCGCCGACAGCGACTGGAAGCGCCGCGCCACGCTCGGGCTGCTCGGCGCGCTGCCCACGCTGTTCTCCACCATACTCTATGGAAATAGAACACACATTCGTTTACTCAATATTCAATACTCGTATTTAATTTTTAGTATATTCACTGTATTTCTGTATTGTTTTGTTGTATAATAAAGTGTTTTTGTATTGTATTGTACTCGTAATCAGGTCATTATTTTGATATTGATTGTTTTCTATCGCTAGCGGCACCTGCACCTGTTTACAAAATTAGCGGAAAAATTAGTTTGGAGTTTTATGTAGTAAGTGGATTGTTTACGACAAAAAAATATTAGTTTTTTTTAATGTTACGATTTTGTTACCATAATTAAATTTGATCTAAATGTGTGTGCCATAGCCACCAAAACAAAAAAAAAAAAACGAAAAAAATCCCAACGATACTCCAACCGCAAAGTTAATTTTGTTGGTTTTTATCGGTTTGCTGTAATACACAATCGTTGTGCTGTGTATCGTACAATTTAAAAATGTTTTTTTTACGTAGGTAGGTATCTAACTGGTTTTGTAGGTATTCTTTATACAGAGAGCCAACGCTGAAACCCAGAAAAAATCGTCTGTTTCATGCATTTTACCAAATCCATAGGATTTTTAAAAGATATTTAATGTTGTATCATACCGTGTGCTGGTCCGGCCCCACGAGCCGCGACATGAGGCTCCGCGGGAAGGAGGAATGCGCCTCGTCCTCCGGCGACGGCAGCAGGGACGGGCTCAGCAACACCACGGGCACGTGAGCGAAGTGTTCCGTTGGTATTCGCATCTGGAATATGAACATAAAGGGGGTTAGCTGCTAGTGAACTTTTGACATGAAAATACAATAAAAAAATACATTTTTAAAATTGCCTTAATAGGGAGTCTACCCAAAATGAATGATAACGCAATTGGAGGTTACACTTTGGTGTTGTAGCATCATATCTATCATCTCCATCTAAATTCAATTACAGCATCAGATAGGTAGCTAAAAAAAACAAAAAATCATTACACTAAAGAGAAATGCGATGTAAGTATTGCGTGCGGTGTAGGGGTAAACGGCAACATTTTGTGTATCTACGTATTCACGTTCAACAAACGGTTATGTTCATGACGCACCCACTTTTTAGAATGCGAAGACATAAACAAATATCTTAGAAGACCTAAAGACTTTCGAGCTGCTTTCAATTTATTGAATTGTCTTTCTCTTGTTGTTGTTGTATGTGCTGCTTCACAATACTCAAACATCTCCTGTAATGGATTAGTTTATTCACAACTAAACAACGACTTGCACTTACCTTTGAACAACACTTTTGACAGACAGTCTTTTTACACAATTTACATTTCTGACCCCACGGCCCGAAAATGCCGAATCTTGTCTTCAAACACAGGAAGCAAACCTGGAACAAAGGAGATACGATAAGTTTATATTTTGTGCAAAAGGACTGGTTAGGAGAAAATGTTCAGCCTAAAATGCTTTCTTTTGATGATAATCACGTGTTTGGAATTTTTTTGGGACTGTTTGCAGAAACTGTTTTTTTTTTTATTTCAATAATATAGACAGATAAACTCTTTATAGCACTTAAATTACAAAGAAAAACAATAAAGAAAAAAATATATAGTGATGGGATGAGCAATACAAAACCTTGTGACAGAAAGCAACACGCCCCAGTGATGCTAACCCATAAGACTGATTTCCCCTCTTCAAAAATTGCTTAACACCTCTAAAGTTTTCAGTTTTTTGAAGTGAAAACTTCTTTTGGCGAACCACAGACAGATTTTTCATGGGTGTGAATTGAATTCTAGCGAAACGCTCGGGAATGATAAAAAATTCAGGTCAACTCGTAGTGACACGTAGATATTGATGATAAGTTTATAAGCTTACCCGTCTTTTCTCGACATCTTCTTTAACCCTGCCTTCGACGGGGAGAACTTCCAGCTCAGCCTTCGTCAAAACGGACCTGATGTGGACGATCTCCTCCAGGGTTAGCGATAGTCGATCGTCTGACATTATCGCGTCTTGCCACTGTTTCTGGAAGAAAGGGTATTATATGGTCATTAAATAGCTACAATAAGTTTAGTAGGTACGTAGATATGTTTCTTAGGGGTAGGGGAGGCTTTTGCTATGCAAATTTGTAGTCGCAAATATCAATTTTGCTATCATAAAGTTCATCGAAAGGGTCATAACAATATTTGACTTTGTCCGTATTGAATTTGCGAAAGGATTATTCCATAAGAAACTATGTATTTTTTCGAGACATAAGTTCACATTTGGGCACATCTGCTATTTCAGACTATTATCTGTCTTGAGATCAAAATTTCAGCAACTGCTTAAACAACTGTTCATTCAAACCTTCACAGTTATGGGTTAAAGTAGCGCTTGTTTGACTGACAGTAGGAATCATATATTTTTACAAACATGTCAAAATTATCTGTGTCAAATAAAATCACAAATATGAACGACAAGGAGATAACTACAAACAGTGTAAATCTTAGGAGCAGTCAAGTATCTTATTTGCTACTTATTAGAAAAAACTGTTAATTCGGATAAACAAAATTGTCTTGTATGTCAACTTATAAAGCTTTTGAACAAGTTATTATATATGTATTAATTACTTTCTACATTACTATGACATTAAATAAGGAGTGAGGAAAGATAAGATTACTACAGTGTGAGTCAACGATACTGCTGAAGATACAAATGTACATAAAACTACTAAAGATCTACACTTATTTAGTTAGTTTTAGGACATTACACGGAGTAGGTAGGTATCTAAATATTGATCTTAGCTTCTACAACAAAATCACTACTGTTGTTTTACTCATAGTTTATTCTTGGTTCCATAGCTATTAACTATTATATTATGTTGTCCTTACCCACGCTTTCATAGTCACAATTTTACCACCATCAGCTTAAATAATTAATGTACCTACTTCGATATTACACTCACCTTGAATCGCGAAATATCTTCTAGTTACTTCATTTGAACAGTTTATTTCTGATTTAATATTTTAAATAATTGGCTTTGCAAAACGAGCAGCGATCACGCGTCTGCACTCACTTACCTTGAAAATGGCCGCCGGATGCGGCTGAAACTTAAGTTGGACTGGACTAACACTTGAGTTACCCGTGTTTTTTTACTAGTTAACCTGGCAAACTACGCTCCGCCTAAGACTCAATAAATGGCCAAATTTTGACGACCGTATACCTACTGATAATTTTTTTGGTTGATGAATGTCCTATTTTTAACCGACTTCAAAAAGGAGGTTTCTCAATCTGACCCTATATATATATATATATTCTTGTTAATCCTATTTTGGACGAAGACAAAATAGTTCCATTCCAATCGTTCTTGAGTAAGTTATAGGTCCCTATATAGTGTATCTAACACTACTTTATTTTATATTACCTAGGTTACCGTAAAATTATATTTTAAACTAACCTAACCTACCGTCAGATTATAATCTTACGCGATATAATGTAAACTGACGGTAATTGCAACTTTCCGGTGAGATTTATTTATAGATGTCGTCTTATAATTATCTTCGTAATCCGCCACCTACACAAGGGTCTAGCTACAGTCTACTCACATGCGAGGAGTGAGTGGGGCTGCCACTAACCGACTTGATGAGCTCGTCTTGCAGCGACGAGCGCGACCAAGACAGCTCTCCGAGCACCGCGTCCGCCTCGCTGCTCGCCAGCGACGCTGCGCCTGCGCACGACGCTCGCGACCCTGGCCTGGACACAAACAAACGGAATTAACATTAGATTAAATCACTAATAAAAATTTACAAAAAAAATCCTCTACTCCCCAAATAAAATCAATAAAATACGCAAATATAGCAGTAAAACTATGTAGTTTTATGTATTCCTCCCCCTGAGCTGTTCCCGTTGGGAAGATATTCAAATCACTTTCTGTAAGTATTTAATTTTACTAATATTATGAATTCCAAAGTTCGGTTTATGCTTGGGCCTTTGTAACAAGCAAACATTACTGAAGAGATCTGGATAAAATTTGGAACATAAATAGATAATAGTTTAGAATAACATAGTTTTTATCGCGGGAAAATAACGGGATCAGGAACCATGTGAGTCAAAACACAGGAAGCCGCTAGTGTAATATAGTTCGAGCTGGGTATCGAGGATTTGAGAATTTGACGTCCTCTTCTTCTCCCCTTCATGTAGCATCCAGTATAGGTACAAAACGACTATAAATTAAGGTTCCACCAAAAGTACAGGCCTACATCCACAAGACGAAATAGTGGCCAAAGGTACCAAATTACGTTTCAGCTTCTCACCTAGAGTGTGGCAGCGAATGAGCGCCGTCGGTGGGTGCGCAGGGGGGGTGAGTGACGGTGTGCCGCCTCATGGAAGCTCGTCTTGACGGACACTGCGTCGCCAGGTCGTATGCTGAAACACCAATTTTATTTATTATATCGAGCATGAGATCGTCTAACAGTAAAACAACGACAAATCTATAAAAGAAAGTAGTGATGATTGAACGCTTACCTATTTCTTTACTAATATAGGTAGGCATTGCTTAAAAAACTACCTACATAATCATTGAAGTGGTGTTTTACAACTCTTTGATACTTTACGAAAAAGTGAAATAAATAAAACAGTATACGTTGAAAGAAAAAAATTGTCGTGTAGGTATGTTTATAACATCAATTTAAAAAAACGTCAAAATTCTTCTCTCAATCAAAACGTTCTCAATATCAAAGCTTGTTGTTTTGGCTAAAAACACATTGAGAGAGTATTTTTAAAACAAAAGAAAAAAACGAAAAAATCGAGAATTTGAAACATGACAATGATTTATCTAATTAAGTATTTACCATTCAATAAAATAAGATATTGTCAATTAATGTTAATTATTGTAATAATAACTTTACGCCTACATCAAATTAAGTAAAATTATTGATAATCACACTTGTTAGTATGTAATCAAATTAATTCAAACGTGAATGATTCCAATACCTAATGTAATATTAGTTACTGAACAAACAGTGATGTAAGTAAGGTTAACTAATACCGGATTAAGATTAACAAACAGTGAGATACGATACATAGATAATACGTGGATTAACGGACAAAAAGAATAGAAAAGGTTAACGGAGCTATACATTATGACGGATTAAACTAAAATGCTAGACAATGTTCTCTCGCACTTGAAACAGCACAGTAACAGATGAGATTTACTATACATATGAACGCAGAATGTCGACAATTGTAAAAACAACATGATTCGTACTAGAATTACACAGAAATATGGAACGCAAAAATCTAAAACAACATATAGCCTCATTGAACAATGAAGCAAAACATGAAGACAAGACATTTAAATAAGAATTCCTAAAATATATATTGCGAAGCATCGCGAGTTGCAAAATAAAAAGCGTGGTAACATGCTGAAACACCGTAAAACGGCATGCTGCATACATTCCAGAGTTTCGTCGCAAAATTGGTGATATTCATCGTGGGATATGTGTGTACGCGGGGGCGCTCTCGGTGCTCGCTGTGGCTCTTCTGCTGTTGTCGGCAAGGTCAGCGAGGTCGGCAAGGTCAGCAAGGTCACCAATTTCAACGAGGTCGCCATTTTGAGCGAGGTCATCGTAGCCAGCGTTGTAGTCAGTCATCGCCAATCAAGGTGTGCATGGAGGAAGGATTGTGTGTTGTAACGCAGTAAATATAAGACAAAATTCAAGTATATACTCGTAATTAAGCCCGTGTTAAGCGCTTCAAGCTAGAATCTGTTTCGAGTTTTACTACGAATAGCTGAAATTGAGTATATCTACGAAATTTTGAAACTTTAGACTATACTCGTAGCTAAATTGACAAAAAAAATATTTGCTTCGTGTTGCTTTCGTCAAGGATAAACAATTTTATTCTTCAAAGTCAGTAAAATATTTATTTTCCTGGACCTCCACTTGAAGTTGTCGACCGAATCCTATGAAGTCTCTTAAGTGCAGAAAAAAAACATATCCATTTTGCGGTCATCAGCTTTTCTAAACATAAAAACCCAAAATGAAGTAGGCACTATCGCATCAACACGTACTCGTAGAAGAACGATTTACCGTCATATAATACATCACCATGCTCTGATAATTTTCAGTAAAATTTCTTGATTTTAAGCTTCTTCATACTTTAACTTCATATTTTAATGCTTCGTTGCATATAATCTTTTGATAATTAAAGTTTATTTTTCTCTTACATACAAGATGTAATTTCTTACCGGTTCGCTTCCAGGGTTTAGGAGTTTGGATCTGTTGCGGAGCCGTGTGCCTCGGGAAAGGCTGCGGTGCTAGCACCACGGGGCTCGTGCAGGTTTCCGTGTCATCTTCGTCTTCATCGTCCTGAAAACAAAAAAGATTGCGTTAGAACTTTTGAAGCTTTGCTTAGTTTGGCGCTAGGTGGTGTTGTGTGATAAATATCCACATTACGAGGGTCAAACTGAAAGTTCTTAGAATATCAAAAACTTTACATTAGCCAGTTATTAGTTTTATTATATCTTTTCAAAATATTGTCCATTCACGTCAATACACCGCTGCATGCGATGGAACCACTGGGAAAAGCACTTTGCCCACTCGTCCTTAGGGGTCTCTTCAATGGCATCGCGATACGCAGCCACCGCTTCTTCAGCATTCATAAACCGCTTTCCTTTAAGTTTTTCTTTAATTTTTGAAAATAAATAAAAATCACAAGGCGCGAGGTCGGGGCTATACGGCGGGTGACCCAGTAATTCAACGTTTGATGTCGCCAAATAGTCGATCGTTCGCTTGGCGGTGTACGATGAGGCGTTGTCGTGGTGAAGGAGGATCCTACTGCGAGGTCGTTTTCTCGAACTTTTTCCAAGACAAGTGGCAAACAATTAGTAGTGTACCATTCTGCAGAAACTGTTTTTGATCCTCTAACACAATTGTTGCGAAATGACCTATCCTTCCAAAGAACGAGGCCACCATTTTTTCCCCGCACTTCGATCTCTCTTCACTTTAGTTGGCAACTCCTCGAAAGGAAACACCCACTGAGCAGATTGTCTTTTGGTTTCAGGATCATAACAGTAAATCCAGCTTTCGTCACCTGTTAGTATGTCGAACACAGCATTTGAGTCACCTCCGTTAAATCTTTCAATCATTTTACGGCACCAATCCACACGATGGAGTTTTGAGCCTCAGTCAAATTATGAGGTATCCACCGGGCGCAAAGCTTCCTGACCGCTAAATGTTCGTGTAGGATTTTGTGCACTTGACTCATACCGATACCTAAGCTTGTCCGAATCTGCTGATAGGTCACTCTTTGTCAGTCTCTATCATACGCCGCACAACACAGATGTTATCTTCAGTCGTCGCCGTAGAAGGCCGTCCCTCACGTAAATCATCAGTGAGATTAGTGCGACCACGTTTAAACTCATTAAACCAGTTGTAAACAGTCGCACGAGATGGGGCTTCATCGTGAAAGACCAATCGTAGTCTATCATAACTTTCTTGTTGACTTAAATGACATCGAAAGTCATAAAAAATCATTGCACGAAAATTTTCTCGTGTTAAATTCATGTTGACGTGACACAGACAATTTTCAATTTGCCGCCAAATCGTAAAACAAATGACAAATGAATGAAGTATATACTCAGTTATATTGGCAAAGAGTTCTATTTTCAAATTGTAGATTTTTTTTTATTATATTGTTTATAAGTGGCCAGTTCTAAGAACTTTCAGTTTGACCCTCGTATTATATCCACAAAATTGTATTATTAGTATCAAAGATATTATTTGTTTCGACGGACCTCGTGGCTCAGTTGGTAGTGAGCCCGCTCACTGATTCTAGTTTGATCTGGCCGTGGGGTCAAATCCCATCCAATACATAAATATGTAGATGACGTGTGGTATGAGTAAATACGGATGAATTTGTTCTGTATCTGGAAGTAATTTATTTTTAAAATACAACCTATTTAATTCGTTTTAACTAAAATACATTCTAAACGTTTAATCCTGTGATAGCTCGGCAGTATGTCCAGTGGATCCCAAACCATACATTTTAGGCATCCGGTTATAATAATCAGTTAAGCAGCAAACACCAATTAAGATCATCTTACACAACAGTAAGTACGTACCTACATGTGCAAACACATTTCATAAAGGGCTTCGGTTTGTCACCGACACTTTAAGAACCCGTTTACTTTGCCAATGACCCGTACTACGACATCATAATCATATAACTCGCGTAATGTAATGATCGCTACACACCGCAAGCCCATCTGGTTTACGACCTATCGCAATAGCTGGATCGATCGAGTGTCGAAACGCAGGTGCGTCGCGGTTGCGATGCGGTTCAATTGCAGCCGTGGATCATCCGTGGATAATTCTATGCTCGCACCATTGACCGTCGATTATAAACGGTGCGGAAGAACTTTTGATTGGCGTTCGGCACGTTTTTTATGGTTTTGTAAACATTGATGGTGTTACGGGTTATTGATTTGTGTCATTTTGTCAGAGATGACAGATGAACAAGTGTACATATAGTGCCTTTTAGAACTCAGAGACTGAAGGTTTGTAGCACACTAAAACCAATTCCGATTATTATAAGCTAGCTGCGCCCTACGGTGTAGCTTGCGGCTTACCTAAATTATTCGTAGGGATTTTACCCTCTTAAGAGCTAAACAACAAACTTTAAACGGTTTATTTATTTGTACGTAATCAAAACACACAAAAATACAGACACACAACAGACGACAAAATTACTTTCGCATTATTAGTATTGACTTTGACGAAAATTACAGAAAGATTATACGTTATGGCCGTTAACATTCTGTCTTATTTTGATTTCCGCATTACAAAATAAACTTCACGACCGCAAAATTAATCAGTTCTACTTTTACTGTAGATGAAATTGTGGGGAGAGGTTCATTCAGATAGATCAGATTTCACTTTATGGTGTTTTAAAATATGAGACAGATAGAAATCGCTTTAATGAGAAACACAAAAATATTACTACCATTTTGGACTCTTCATGCTCAAATAGTTGCGTGGCGCTATGTTGACATAGGCATGTGTGTTGCACCTCAATGTTTTCTATACTTGTGTGTATTATATAAACCTGAAGAGGTTTTTTGGTTGAAAGCACTAATATCAGGAATTACTGGACCAATTTCAAAAAATCTTTGACAGTTGGATATATATTTTTGTGATCCCTGAGTGCTTTAGTTACGTATTATGTACCACAGCCAAAGCCGGGACGGACCGCTAGCAAAAAATATAAGTACAAGTGAACTTCGTTAAATAATACATGATTTCCCACATTTGATTAAATGACCGACGTTGATCATTGAAATATTCTGAATAGGTATTTTGGTTTTTTATTTCATAGAACTTGTTTATTTAATCAAAATATGTCAAATGTCGACAGAAAAAATGAATAAAAAATACAAATCAAATAGGTATCCGGTTGCCTGGAAGAGATCGCTCTTAGCGATAAGGCCGCCATTTGTTTCACTAGATTTAGGAATTTGTCTTTTTGTTTATTCATTTTTTGTTTTGTGTTGTGAACAATAAAGTGTTTCTATCTATCTATCTATTTGCATACTTTTTACGATATTGTTAAATAGAGACGCTCTTGTTCGTCTGTTTTCTTATTCTATCTCTCACTGTTTTACCTCATCTTTATGTTAATAAATCTCGGTATTTACGTGAAACTTTGTTCGCAAACAATGTTAAATCGGGCCCGTAATCATGTAACAACAAATAGGGGGATTTTGCTTTATACCTACGGTATTTACGCACATCAAACAACTCGTAATCATATCACAGCACTACAGTTAGTAGGTAATCCGATTTACGCATGGTTCCCTAATGAGCTGGAATGAAGCCAAACTCTGGAAACTCTCTGATAAAATAGAATAACGTGATCGATTTATGGGGAGTTCATAACATGTGACCGCCTAAGGCTCGATTTTGTGTTTAATATAATATGGAAACGACAACAAAATATGGGCCGCTACAACTCTATTTCAACCTGTGCGACTCTATGTATACTATATCAATCATATCTATTTGTATTTCTCAGATTTTCGTAATTTTTCTCAAAGAAAATTTGCTAATGAAAAGCTGAAAAATCTTGTTTTCTATTATTTATTATTTTTTAATTAACGTTTACTCTCTCTAATGGGCAATTAAACTTGAGTGGGCTATTATGAATGTACATAATACTTAATGAGAGGTAGTTAATAGGTAGATAGCATTAATAATTAGACAGTTAAATTTAATTGGTAACTCCCGAAAGCTCAAATCATGACGGATATGCGTTTCCTCCGTTACAAAAGTATGAACTTATTTTAACTGATATAAGTTTAATCCCACGAGTTGTTAGTTTTAGAATGAAAATCAGTTTTCAATATGGCCAGAGGTTGCATCAATGTCTCATTTTATTAGAGAAACGTTATGAGAATAACTCATCTTTTATTTATAAAAATGTTATGTTGGTTTGTGTACGTTTCAAAAACTCAAAAAGTTCTGCACCGATCGAGCTGAAATTATAAAACGATGTATTATAATCTGCATCAAGGATTGTTTTTATCTAATTTTAGCATCATAATGTGCCACAGCGAAACGTGGCAGAGTACAGCTAGTTTTTAATATTTTGACAAATATTTTTAATTTCAATCCGTTATATGCTTGTTAATGGGTAAAAAAGATCTTACAATATTGTATTCACCCATTTATCACTAAAATATGTAGTATATACCCATTTATGTAGTGGTAGAACTCTTTGCAGAGTTCGTCTGGGGAAGTACCACGTCTTTGCTAGTTATTCTGCCGCCAAACAGTAATGTGCAAACATTTAAGTTATGATTTGGACTCTTCATGTTCCAATAGCTGCGTGTCACTGTGCTGTTATGTGACAGGCATGTTGCTTACTATCAGGCACATGACCTACTCGTATTGAAACTATTACTGTAAAAAAAATCATATTACAAATGAAGACACCCCATTAAACTGTGTCAGCTTTAAGTGTTATATACTATTAAAACTGATACAGTAAGTACTTTTACCAATGTTTCATGATAATTTATGAAACCGAATAATATGGGTAGACCAACTACTCGTAATTGCTTTCCTCCAATGCGAAAGTTATTATAGAGCAAACGAAAATATGTTCAATGTAAACGATTATTATGTTTTTGTTTTAACAGCTCGATCGATTTTAATTCATTGAAATGATCAGGAAAATATATTATTAGAAAAAAACCACTTCGATTGAGGCGTTTACGAGTAATCGGCCACCAATTGAACATTTTTGAAAAAATAACCTAATAAAGATAGTCAAAATCAAAGAAGAAAATAGTTACAAAAAAACTGGGTAACATAATAATTGCTAGAACCATTTGTCATGGACGTAATAAAACAAAATCTTTTTGAAGCGTGCGGCTTAAGTAACTTGACGAAAGAAAGTCTAGGTATCTAAAAAAATTACTCCTTTCTTTTGTTTTTGCATCTCGCAAAAAATAGTCTGTGGATTGCATTAAATTGGTAAATAAGTTATTGTTAGAAAGTGGTTGGAGTTGATGTAAGATTAGCTAAGATTAAGAATTGTTTCAGTTTGCATTGTTTCAAATTGAAAACTTCTTTAGGCGCGTTATTCACTTTACCACATCATCAAATATTATGGGCGGAGCAATGAGATGGACGTGTAGCACGGACAGGTGACGATTGACGTGTTATATTGTTTAATACTGAATTGTTAACTTATAAGTTTTCACTTATATCGGCAGACCCTATGACTGCATTTTTTTGGGTAAAAATTTTACATTATTAGAAGAAGTTTTACGTGTTACATTATTAGATCTGAATCGTTGATGCAGTAGTAGGTAATCATTGATTACGGTAAATGGGTATGATAAGTTTTTTCGCAATGCTTTTAAGTATGCACTTCGAGTATGCTCATAGGTATGATCTACGTACTCGTATGTTCTGTTGGTCCAATGTTTGTAAGGCAGTAGAAACCATCTGAGGCCTCTGCAATAGTTCCCTTTATCCTTCTAAAAGCCAGGCCACTTTTTTATTTTAAATAAACATGGCTTTCAAACCCAAGTCTAAAACCATTTCAACCCAGTAAACTTGGTGGGTACTAACCTTTTTAGATTAAAATAGTTTGATTCCTCTGAGAATTCAAATTTTCAATGTAATCAATCTCTAGGTGCCGTTTCAACACTTATGTTTTAATCCTGTTTGTTCATCACACACCTTATCTCATTACTCTTAGTATAAAATTCAAGTTGACAAAGTTATAAAGACTATAAAATGTTTGTATAACTATAAAAATCTGAAAGGCAACTGAGCGCCTTATGGAGAGTTGATGAGACCATGACCAACTGTTAGAACTTTGTTATAAAACGTTTAACATAAGTGCGCATTCGTTAAATAACACTTCATTGTTGCGTGTTAATGTTTTTGACCTTGAAAGCTTTGTGTTTTTCTTTGCGATTAGATTTTACTATCATTTATTCGACTTCAAAAGATGACGGGAAGGTTTCTTAGTTGTGTAAATGAGTAGCTTCATCGATATCACACAATGGTTTAATTTCTGACCGTCATAATTCAATAATAAGTGTACTCAGTACTCGAGGCATAAGCGAGACAAAATCCAAATAAAAAACAACAAGCAAACTCTAAATTTACACGAAAATCCTGGTCGTATTAAAATTTCAACTGTTCTACACCACACGAAGCAAATATTCTTACACTGTCGACCCTATTTACTGGAATTTAAAGTCGCGATTCTCGTAAGATTTCCCAAGTGGACCGTGAAAAGTTAAAGATATTTGCACAAGTGTTCGTTGTCAGTAGCACTTATTTCGTGTACTGTTTTAGCAGAAACAGTTATTTGAAATATGGCATGACTAACACAGATATTTAAGGCCACGTAAGTTCATAGTACCTTATCTCGTTAACACATTTCAAAACATAATTCCACACAATTACCTGCTTAAAACTACTGTAAATTACACAAAAAATACAAAATATACTCTACTAAATTAATACTACTAAAATTATAAATATCAAATGTTCGATGTTTGTTGCTCAAACATGTTGGAACGGCTGAATAGAGTAGTTGAACTTTGAAACTTAGTTCAATTAAAGTCTTGAATAGAGGCCATTTTTTATCGTTAGAAAAAAATACGGAAATAGCTAGACGACCCGAAAGATACGTAAGCGGGTAAAACTACCAGGCGTAGTAGCGCCAGTTAACTATACCAATAATATAAACTTCATCTAAGATGCTGCCTGACCAGTTATGTTACGTTGACGCTAAAGAACGCTAAGCCAAAAAGAGCATAACATAACTAACTTTAGGCAGTTACCGCTTTACAGAACGAAGAAAATCCTCGAAAATAACATAATTATACTGAATAATTTTTCAGTTATGAAAATACTTGAAATAGATAGAGATTGAATAGAAAGTACCTATAACGATAATTTCTTTTCCTATGACTTCTATTATATTCAACGTTATCTGAATTATTTCCAAAAAAATTTAATGTACTTGTAGAAATTTTCTAAAGATCTCAGTAATTTCAAAAAGTAGGTTTGTGCGAGCACGGCAACTGTTTATGAACTCGAGTAACCTTAAATACATAAGTGGGAAAGTACTAGTGAGACCTTAATTTACAGCTCTCGTTTTGACTTTCAAGACTTGATTACACGTTTTCTGGTGCTAATTTTCCTAGTTATAACGTACGTAGTAATATTAGCCCGTGTCCATTTGCTAGTCATGGTCGCAATATACCTTCTAACTTCTAACGAGACTTAAAATTTTGAAATAGCTGTCCGGCAGAATTTACTGCAGTTTAAACATAAAACTTTAGCAAGAGAGACATAGTGAATTAACTTTCTATCCATATTAATTTCTACATGCGTTCTAGTCTTGTCTTGTGAATTACTTTTTAATTTTTACTCTTAGAGCAAAGAGTCCTTTCCTAGTTTAATCGCTTTGCCAACAAACTACCTACCTACTACATAGCCTTGCGACAAGCCCTTCGTAATTATGTTGCCTTACATTCAAGTTTTGCTTATTCCCAAAATCTGTCAACAAATACCATAGAACTTACCCATTGTCCATTTCTCGTTAGTAGGTAAATAGTGTGTGTTATTATATTTATTCAGTTAATTATTTAGTGTCACAATAAACGTAGAGTCAATCCCAATCCTATATAATAATTTTGTGATGAACGGAAAGATTTATATCCATCCATTAATTGCATAATTATGTTTGTTGCTCTTTTATGCAAAACCTAGTGATTGAATTTGGATGAATTTGTGTTTAAGGTCTAGAATAACACATATTATTATCGCTTATCGTCTTTATTGCGAGAAAATCACAAGAAAAAAGTAAAGGTTAAAGGGGCAAACCAAAGTGCGAATGTAGATTTAAAAATTTTAATTTGTAATAAGAAAGACACTACGAGTACCTGGCTTTAGCACATTATTGTTTAAAATGGCAATCTTGAAACCCCAAATCGCCGTGTCGTAATATAGTCAGCACGCGCGAAACAAAAAAAAAAACGAAAAATGACATACATTTTTTATTACGTATTTATAAAATAAGTATATAGATTATAGAGATATATTTATTTATAAGTTCCGCACCAACGACCCGAAGCAAATAGCATGATTCATATTCACAAGTAACACAATAGCACAATACAAACTATCGTCTGATCTGTGTTCGTAGTAGGAGCTTATTTCACGCATCAATGAGCCACAACACTTGCTCACGTCATAAGTAATAGATACGTACATTATATAAGCTTATCAGAAAACACACCTCCATTATCGTATCTTTGAAAACCAACTTTAATATTTCACTTGTTTTAAAATTATTTGAACGTAAATATTTTTTATTGGCGCAGTTTTTTTATGGCACAATTCTCTAACTCTCGGTTGTAAATATCTCCATATAGTGTTTCCTTTTGCGATACCAAGAGCGTTTGTAGAATATATATTTTGAGTAATGTTCTAAAGATTCTTTATTGGATAGAATTGAGTTTGTATTTCAGAGTCGTAGAACCTGAAATGTCGATTCTACAGTCTACAGACAAACTGAACGAACATTCAATTACGTTTAACTGTTCGTGGAAAGTATTAGGTGTATGAGGTGTATCCACACCAGTCACAAGTTACTAAGTATGTGGCGATGTGTTATGAACATAAAAATATTTTAGAACAGCGTTTCATATTCCACGGTTCTTTGTCAATCGGGTCCAGGTCAAGTCACAATAAAGATAATTATTATTATTCTACTACAATAGGTTAATAAATCAACGAAACGAAACGGATAACTTTAAAAATAACAACTGATATTACAAATTCATTTAAAGTGTCTGTTTACAGCGAATTATATATTTTTAGACATATTTTGTTAGGTGAATCTAATAGTAAGTAAGCATATTAGTCTATTTTTACGACTGATGAGTTTGTGGGTGTACAATTTGGCCATGCCAAATTGAGTGGTAGCACCTACTCGATGTTAATTCTCTCGTGACCTTATATGGAATCGTGTTATGTTAAACTAGAGCAAACCTTTATTTATGGAATGGCAGTGAGAATAGATCGACAGCTGCTTATATCTAACTAATTATTATTGAAGTGAAAACTTCGTTGGCCCTCCAGACACAGATTTTTCGTGGGCTGTGAATGAAGCTCATCATCACACTCGTAAATGAAACAAATGTTCGGGCAACTCGGGACCTATCACATTTCTAGATGGCCATGGTTAGTAGACTAATCTAGAAGACCATTATTATAATATAAATCTAGATGGCCATGCTTAGAAGACTTAAACGACCATGCTTTAAATATTTATTTCAGATTTCAGACTAGCAACGCCCTCCTGTTGCACTCACGTAGTTTCCAAACTGAGTTGTCAAGTTTACACACCTATCGCCAGTCCCTATTTTATTTTATTTGGTGCCGCTATTGTGAATGGCGCTAATAATAATGTTCTCTACTAAGCATTGTTACTCACGGGGTATTTGCTGTCATAAACGAGGTGCTGATGGAGGAACGAGTCCTCGATGTTTCGATACAGTTTCATGCGCCACATTTACATTATTAACACTTGTGCTGTGGAGAACCGTGTTAACTAAAAACAAGGTTTCACTAAGCTACGTTACACTTTTTTCGCAATTTCTTTTTGGCCTATTTCGAATTTTCAGTTTAATTAGAACTTAAATTTCGATCGCTGTAATAATTAATTAATTTACTAACGAAGTTGGTGCATCCAGAGAAAACGTTACTGAAAGTAACTTGATCACAACATCAAAGTCCTAATTTTCGTGTAGCTTCCCTTGGAGGCGGAAGGGACGTTCGCTCAGATTAAATTAAAGTAACCCTTTTACCCGATAAAGTGTGTTGCGATACAGAATATTATAATTAATAAAGTTAAGCTTTACGTCACACTATTAATATTAACTGACAAAATCCCGTGAAGTAACAAAAACATGGGCATGGCTTTTGAGACTGGCGTTTGTTTTGTACTCGTACCTATGTCATAGAATAGATAATATAGACTATGTACTATTGTTTTGATGTGCCTACGGAACTGAGGTAAACATAATTATTTATTCAAACAGATAAATTATTGTTTTGCGTTGTCTAAATTGACACAATTATTATGGTGTGAAAACTGTTTTCAATAAATTAATTTACTATTATAAATTTTAATTAGCAAATCAATTACCTATGTATTAGTCAAACTAACTCTAAAGAGGATGTCTCTTACGCACGAACCAAGAAGAATAGGCCCAAAAGGCCGCGGCGTTACCACGTTGAACGACTAAGGAAATTTGCTGTCGAACCGAAACCGATTGTCCCCTTTTCTTCATGGGGACTTTTATTGTTAATTTATTCTAGACATCATTATGACTATTTTGAGACTTATTATTGCACATGCATCTAATATAAAATCCAAGCACATCCTTGAATATCCATTAAATATTAGCACATTAACATTAAATTTAATAATGAGCAACTCCATGTATCAAACACTTCTCAGGTATTAGGCCCGGAAGCCCATGTCGACACCAACAAAGTACATTGATTCTAGACATACACACTACACTATATAAAAGAAGATGTTATTGATTTACGTACTTATAACGTACGTTTATACAAATTTTAGTAATATTGTTAAATGCTCCTGAAGAATATCGTGTAAAATCGTGTATTGCAGTAAGCTTTCATCGCAAGGTCCTAGTATTTGAGGACAAGAGTGGCTCGCTATCTGATGGCATGTTGCCAAGCCTGCGACTGCGCTAGATAACTCGACTTATATCTCGATTGGTGCACATTTGTCCCGGGGACAAACAAAAGGTTCAAACGGGGGAAACGAAAGCCTTTTTTTGATCGGACAACAAGGCCTTTTGTAGTAAGAGCATGGATTACATTGTATGCTGTTCTAAGAGTAAAAGAAAACTACAACAAAAGTAACTGAAAAACTAATTAAACTTTTCTAGAAAAATGCAACATTTTTTTATTCTTAATAAAGAGTGACGAGACGATCAGGACATGTGCCTGATGGTAAGCAACCTGACACATAACAGCACAGTGACACGCAGCTATTGGAACATGAAGAGTCCAAATCATTACCTAGCACTGCAATGCGCTCGTCACCCAGAGATCTAAGATCTTATATCTCTAAGCCCTGTAATATCTCTGGAAACATTGCCCTTCAAACCGGAACACAGTATTGTTTGCACATTACTGCTTGGCGGTAGAATAACTGGCAAAGGTGTGGTACTTCCCCAGGCGGACTCTGCCAAGAGTCCTACCACTACAAAAACATAATTTTAATGTGAAATCTTACGTGGTTCTTATACATTTTTAATTAATAAATTAATTCATGAGTAACACGTGCGAAATTATTGTTTAATATTTACAAAACAATGTACTTACCGTTATTAATTAATTGCGTAACTTTGTTGTAAGTAACATTTTTATAATGCCTATCAGTTATAGTTAACCTATGCCGAAATTATTATTATGAACGCCATTGCCTTGGTCGATTCTTTGTTCAATTAGTAAATATTACGGCATTTTTTTACGTTGTATATATTTGACGTGTTATTTAGAAAAGCAACATATTTATGCGATCTTGCTTGATACAAGAAATCATAGTATTGAGTTGCCAGTGTACTAAAAAGATAATTAAGTTGGTCTTTGTAGTATTAACTAATTTATTGGTAGTGTTTGTTACCTCGAGGTTCTCGAAGTCTACTTTGATGAGTCTCCGTTGCGGCTGCGCATGCGGCGTGACGTCACCACCGCGCCTCGCCTCTCCTCCGCCTGGTCCACTTCCGGAGCCACTCGTTGCTGCAACAATAAAATAAAATGATTTAAAAATAAAATACATTATTTGACAATAATATGAAAAAAGTCTTAGTTTTGGTCTCCGACATAGAAGCACTTTTCAATGGGAAAAAATATAGTCATGAATAATTATTATTTACCCAAGTTGGTACTCGTAGGTACTAACTCTAAGCATAACTAAATTATACACATCTCCAAAGACCGGTAAAAGTAATTCGAGCCACGATCAAGCCTTCTATTAGTCTAAATTACTAACTTTTACTAGTACTGTGGCGGCATTACCACGCTGAATAGTGAAGAGATAGAGAAAAATACAGTTGAGAATCTTTTTTTGTAACGCGGTACGACCAAATGCTCGGAAAGGTTTTTTAATGTGAGATACTTTTGGCCCTAAGAGCCCAATGTCTCTACACTACACCAATTTTCTGATCTGGACTACACGGTTCAAATACGAGTATTTAACAATTTACAGGTATTACGGTATTATTAAATGATTTTTAATTGTTAAATACCGGAATACCGGCCCTCGTGGGCTTAGTGGGCTTAGTGGGTAGTAACTCTGCCTGCAAAGTCGAGGGTCGTGGGTTCGATTCCCACCCAGTGCAAATATTTGTGTGATGAATTCAAATGTTTTGCACTGTGTCTGGGTGTTTCTATTTATAATTAGTATGTATTTAAAACTATTTATGTATTATATCAGCTATCTGGCCGCCATAGTACAAGCTTTGCTTAGTTTGGGGTCAGATGGTGTTGTGTGTGAATTGTCCACCAATATTTATTATTATTTTAAATTGCGTAAATGTAATGAAATTGTGTAAATCAATTTTAAACAAAGTAATAATAATCAAAGAATAATTCATCAATCTACAACTAATCTTACAGATAAATTTTCCAACATTTGTCTAATTTCATACTGTAAATACAATAGTGAATAATTCCAGCAAAGAGGGCATCGTGAAAGCTTTAATCCCCCAGACTAATACTTCGACAGCGGAATCCCCCGAGAGACCAACAAATCTGAATTTGTAGGTAAAAAGGTTGATTACCTATCATTTAACCTATTGTATAAGGCACAGAGAAAGATGTCGTTACGTGAACTACTTAAGCGTATATTTAAGTCTTATTCAACTTCTGAAGGGTTATTTTTAAAAATGTATTGACTGTCCGTACTACACAGAAATTATACGGTAAATTTACATATTTCATGGTCTAACGAAAAGTATTTTTTATATAACCATATAGTACTCGGTTCCCTCTTCAAAACCAGTATCATAATTTTAAAAGTCTGCCTCAATAAGCAGCGGCGTTGAAAAGTTAAACCTGACTGTAATGAAACTGGCAGCTAAGTGATTTGACACTATGGATTTGTTTACCTAAACAGCAAGACCAATATTTCAAACTGACAAAGATTAATAGATTCCAACTAAGCACTTATTTATCTTTTCGCAGACTAACGAGTTCAAAGAGCCACTTTTCAAAAAAGTTGAATAACGATCAGCAAATAGAAATTAGCGTAGGCGTTTTGCGCCCCACGCGAATAATTTAAATCACGCCAATATGCCGCTGTGACCATAAAATTTAATTGGCTAAATAAAACAGGTAAAGCACGTAACCTAAAACGCGAAATAGGTGAAAACCCCGTAACCCAGTTTTGTGGCGACGGCCCTGCTTATCGCACCCATAATGGATCATATCAGTTGCATAACCGCTGAAACGCGCGGTTGCTTTTTGACTACTCTCTTTGGAGTTTCTGGAATAAATCATATTCTGTTTGCAGGTAAGATAACCCCTACAAAACGCGCATACAAACTGGTCTCTTTTCTAGACCATGCTCTCTGGCAAGACAGTTGCTATTTCTTTTATACAATAAATAATAGTTTTCTGATAAAGATGCTTCTTCATGGTAAGGACATATGCCTGATAGTAAGCAACATGTCTGATACATAACAGCTATTGGAACATGAAAAGCCCAAATAATTACCTAACACTGACCCAGAGATATAAGATGTTTTATCTCTATGCCCTGTAATTTCACTGAAAACATTACCCTTCAAAGCGGAGCACAGTAATGTTTCAAAATGACTGTTTGGCGGCAAACAAACAAACTAAACAAAAATAACAATAGGTGTGGGTGGTACTTTCCTCAAACGGACTCTGCAAAGAGTCCTACCGCTACAAAATATGATATCATAATATTGAGAGGATTGAGACTGTTTACAGCGAATTTTGGGTTAGGATACATTTATTTTTTCAAGTGCTAGTTTGTCATCGTCAAGGGATTTAATGATGAAAGCAAACATTGTGATAAACGTAAAATGTCCCAAGGTATCTTTAAATGTCTGTCATACGTCATCTGCCACTTGTCCAACGTGATGGATTTTGGTCATGACTTTCTCCTTGTGAGAGAAGGTCTAGAGTTCCATCAGTGAGAGAATAAAGAGTGTTGCATCATGTCTGTATAGCTACAAAGTTTGTTAGTTCCAATGTGTATTCGATACAAGACAGATCTCCGCATATTCACAAAAAATATTGTGTCATCTGATAAATAAACCACGACCTATCCCTTTTAAAGATTAACCTGACCTCAGAGCACTGAAACCCTTATTTATATCCAAAGAGTGTCTACGCGAGCCACCCTCGCATTTAGGGGCGAACCTAAACATATGCGTCAATTTGTATCATGCGAGCGTAGGGTTACTATTCTTTTATGGCGTGTAATGTGTAGGCGTCTTCAAAATATATTTTCCCAGACATTTTAACTAAAGTTCTTAAACAAGTACAATGGACGATAAAGCTTCTACTTAGTTATTTTTGTAATAAATTGTAGGTAGATTATTATTTTGTCTCACAATATGACAGAATTACACGAACATTTGATCAAAGTAAGACCTTTTAAATTGGATCTAAAAATAGAGCAGTAAAGGTTAAAGTGTCGGGACCTTTTAACAGGTGTTGCAGAAATTACGTAAGTTTTCTGCGTTAACTCGCGTGCTTACTGAAAATAACGAGGCGTAAACTTTACCCCTGACGAAAAATCGTAATCCGTAACTTTCGCGTTTACGTTTGAACTTTAATAAACCACGCTTTACTTGGACGTTTTCGGAACTTAATATACAAGTATACAACAAAGAAGTCAAGAAATGTTAAAGAAAATTAAATAAGCTTAATTTATTCACGAATGTTGCTAACCACCGTATTAACTTTTATCTTACATTATTTTCTATAATATGGTTGGCTTGGATAAGATCGCGAGGAGACAAGCTTCTTCTTCTGCATTTACAATTATTATTAATTTTAGTTATTAATTTTTTTCGCGTTTTTGTACTAAAGCAAACTTCTGTAAGCCCCTACACTTAGTGACGTAAATCAGAGTCTACTGTTGTAGCTCAGCAACTGAAATTATATAACAAGGACGATACGAGGAAAAAGGACATAATTTACGATCTTGACACAAAACTTGATGAATTCGGGTATCGCGACCTTGGACTAATATAGAAATCATTTATGCCTCATATTTTCACTAAAATCTTTTCAAACCGATTTATCTTTTAAAATATCAAAATGTAAACGCTGTTAGTACAACGCCACCAAAACTTCATAATTTTTCATTTCGTTTCGATACATTATATCGAGCTGTCATTTTCCCCATCTCCATAATCATCATCAATTTCAATTTGATTGAAAGTTAATGCATACCTTACATTGCTTTATTACTCTTACATTTTGTACCTGCTCATCATGAAAAGTGGCAACGTGTGAGTTATATTGCGAAATGAGCTTTCACTGCCCTTCCAGTGCTTTTTATGGCATAGCAAATGAGAAATGGTGGCCTTGCCGTCACAGCCAGGTACGCATATAAAGCAGGAAAATGTTGATTGTGATTTAGCTGCTTTGTTATGTGTAATGATACGTTGTCTATTTTAATGAAAACGTATGTCATAAAGTTATAATGGTGTTTTAATTTGAATGTTATTAGTCAAACATAATGTAAAGGAAACCATTGGCATGGTAGATTACTTTTTTACGAATACCTAAGCTGAAGCTGGGTTCTGAAAACTAAGAACGTCACATGGTGAATACGCTACCTAACACGTACTTTTTTCTACGACAAATAGGTTTGAAAATAAGTGCGTAGGTTCAAAAAAATATCTCAACTGTTTTTCTACATGACATACAAGACAATGGATTGGTCTCACCTCCAACCACTCTCAAGAAGGCTCAAAATAAACATTTCCAAGAAATATAATCCCTCTTCATACATTCTATTTCCAATTCTAGGTTATCGTTGTTTATGAACTGGCAATTTACCGTTTAAATGTCGTCACAACAAACAACCCTCTAACTGTTTTGTATTTGGAAATTCATCAGAAGTTGCCCTTTGTATTTGAAGGGATTCGTTTTGTTTTAGATTGGCGATTGCGAAGTGACGTAAATGGCCGACCCCTGACATTTAGATTCTAGACCACAGAGTTTGTACTGGTAGCGGTCTAACTACGCATGTACTTTGATACGTGATTCTAAACACGCAAAATATCAGAAGCAGAAATTTCCAAAAGCCACAACGCGTACACTACTACTTCTACTATACGGCCACCATCGAAATATACCAGTTGTTTCATTCATTTAGTCCTTTTCGAATTCTAATCAAAGAATTTGAATTCCTATTGAATTGTATTTTTAACCGACTTCCAAAAAAAGGAAGAGGTTATCAATTCGACCCCTATGTTTTTTTTTATTTTTATGTATGTTACCTGATTTCTCGAGAACCTCTGAACCGATTTTAAAATTTCTTTTTGTGTTCGGATGGGTATGCTTCCCGAATAGTCCCATATAAATCTTTTCGAAATCGGTTAAGTAGTTTTTGAAATATGAACCAAAAACTGAAAATTTGCGTACATTTATCTGGATGACGTAGTTGTAGATTTCACAAAAGTTATGAATCTCGACCCTGTCAATACAAAATTGTGTAAATGCTTTAATAAAAATTTGTTTTTAACCCCCGACCAAAAAAAAGGGGTGTTATAAGTGACGTCGATGTCTGTCTGTCTGCTGTGGCACCGTAGTAAAACTCAAACAGATGGGCCGATTTCGATGCGGTTTCTTTTATTTCAAGGTTAATACCATAGCAAATGTTCTTGGCTATGTCTGGTTAATGTCGATTCAAGATGGCCGCCTCCACAAAATGGCGGACAAAATATTTCTTCACAACCTACCTCAATTTGGGTATCAAATGTAAGGGCTTGACTAGTAGAATACTATGTACTATAACAAATTTCAAATGCAAAATGGCCGCCACGACAAAATGGCGAATTATATTATATTTTCATTACTACCTCAATTTGGGTATCAAACGAAAGAGCTTGACTAGTAGAATACTTTGCACTATGAAAAAAATTCAAATCCAAGATGGCCGCTTCCACAAAATGCCGAAATACATTTCTTTTTTCACAACTCCCTTTATATGGGTATCAAATGAAAGGGCTTGACTAGTAGAATGTTGTACAGATAACAAATCCAAGGTAGTCGGGGGTTAATCAAAATTTTTAATTTTGTTCTTGTACACTAAAAAGAGTAAAATAAACTATTTTCATACAAAAATTAAACTGACTTCAAAACCACAAATAGGCACTCAAAGCGAAAAATAAACTAAAATCATTATTATAAGCGCAACTCACTCATCTATTTGAAGTCGGTGCCAGTCCGGTCAAAAAGTTTGTAGATTGATGCTATGTAGGCACAGGTAAGTAGTATCTATCCTATACCTGTTAGATTTGGCTGGCACCGACTTCAAATAGATGAGTGAGTTGCGCTTATAATAATGATTTTAGTTTATTTTTCGCTTTTGAGTGCCTATTTGTGGTTTTGAAGTCGGTTTAATTTTTGTACGAAAATAGTTTTTACGAGCCTCAAGTATTCGCGCTCGCTAAAAGACTTGCGACGGCGACGTGTATCTGGTCACTCTATGGTCTAAAAAGAGGCCGAAAAGACCGGCTGGCGCGTGTCATACTCGTGAACGGCTGCTTCTTCATAGACCTGGACTGCTCGCGACGCATACGCAGTCTTAATTCAACTAGTAGGTATATGTGTAGAAATTTAGAATGTATCTCATATTTAATCGTATTTTATACAAGTTGTTTGTATTATGTTGATACGAGTAAGTACCTAGACATTTTTGTATGAAACAACTGTCATTTTTTAACCCCCGACCAAAAAAAGGGGTGTTATAAGTTTGACGTCGATGTCTGTCTGTCTGTCTGTCTATCTGTCTGTATGTCTGTCTGTCTGTCTCTGTGTGTGTGTCTGTCTGTGGCACCGTAGAGCTCAAACGGATGGGCCGATTTCGATGCGATTTTTTTATTTGAAAGTTAATTACCGTGCGGGTGTTCTTAGCTATGTTTGGTTATTATCGATTCAAAATGGCCGCCTCCACAAAATGGCGGATAAAATATTTCTTCACAACCTACCTCAATATGGGTATCAAATAAAAGGGCTTAATTTTAATTAGTATTACTATACGCTATAAAAATTCAAATAATATGTTGCCACCACAAAATGGCGAATTATATATTTTTACTACTACCTCAATATGGGTATCAAACGAAAGGGCTTGTTATTTTATTACAAATGTCAAATTTGGCGAGTTTTCCGTCTGGGTGTTGAAAGGGCTTGACTAGTTGATTTAGGTAGTCGGGGTTAGTTTGTTAAATTTTGACTTGTTCATGATTTCAGTTCCGTTCTGTTAGTTGTTTACAGGGATTTGTTACGACCACGTAATTTTCGTTATATTAAATATTTATTCTGATAGTATTAAAAGTTATACGAGTACTTACCGCTTATTATTACTGAAATTAGCGGTCGATTAATTTATTATATTTATGAGTTTGTGCATGAAAAGTGAAATCATTTATTAATCGCACTAAAATCTCGAAAAATTAGCTTCAGTTAAACCAATTAGCCGCAGTCTAATCCCGCCCTTAATTTGGCAATCGCTTGAGGTGACCGCGACGTGGCGCGGAAATCGAGTTAGACTCGTTTTCAACCGTAATCTCCATTTAAAGTAGATTACGTCCAAGGTCTGTATATTTATATTAAAAATTGAACTTACAACGTTTTAAATACTATATTTTGTTGGTTACTATGAGTATTTTGTTCTTTAAATCGGTCTTTATTCTTATCGTGTTAAGATCTTATTTTGCTCAAACAATTTGTGTTTTGTTTTTATTCAGTACAATTTCTATTTTACAACTAGCAGTACTCCGCCGTTTCAGCGGCGCAGTTCCCGATCCTTTTAATTTCCGGGATAATAAATAGCCTATGTAATGCAACTGTGTTCGAAATTTCAGCCCGATCCGCAAAGACGTGTTTCGTTCGTTACTCAGCAACAAACATCGAAATATTGACATTTATAATATTAATGGAGAGAAATCTTTTGTCCTGGGAAAATAACGGGAACGGAAACTAAGCGAGTTGAATCGCGGGGCACTGCTAGTAAATAATATTTTTAAATTAACAAAATATATTTTGCTCCTTATTAAGTTTATATCTGTGGTAGATAGAACTTGGATAAGATTTGCATAAAGGAAGAATCTGAAGCCTTTCAGTGGGCCAAAATTGACAGACAATCGTCATGACGGTGATATTTTTTTTAATGCCTTAATTTCTTTAAGGTCATTTAAAAATACTTGTATCGCTAGTCCGTTACTGTAACATAATAGAATAAGCACACACTGAGGTATAATAATTTGAACGCTGAAACTAAAAGTAACGTATTCGTTTTATTATTATTAGGTTTTCGTTTCAATTAAACGTCATAGGTGTCTACTTTTACCAGTTCATTGGTTCATTCCTGCGTTGTGATGCACTGCAGTTGCCTGGGAATTCATGACTCATTCACATGCATAAAAACAATACCATTGCGCTTTCTGGTTTATTTCCTGATAATTGTAGCAAATTAGCATTTTTCTCTAATTCGTCCAATGATGGTTAATTATTTTATGATGTTTTTCATGCATATGTACATAGTATTATATCGTTGTATCGATAGTTAGTTCTATTAAAGTACGAACTCCAATTTACACATTAAGAAATTTAAAACTTGTTTTAAAATATGGACAATAAATTAATATTTTACTGACTGAATTCAGTGATTATTTATTCCATAATCTACACAGTTCAGTCACTGTATAGCGTAGGTGTACATTAATAAAACATTCGGAATGAAAGCAAGCGCAACGAACTTTGAGCGGTTTCTTCGCTAAAACTAAAATAAACAACCACTCCATTGGCGATAAAGATAGAAAAAAAAAAAAATACAAAACGAAATGTAGTTAAAGCTTTACAAATATCAAGGGTAAACTGGAATTACTTGACATAGCAGGCGCAACGCTGCCCCAGTAAGACTTATCCGAGGCGACGTCCAGGGCTGGCTCCTCGGGACTCCTGACGGGTTCCAGTAAGCCTGATACAGGCCTAGTCCCCAGCAGCAGAGCCGCTGGCGACACTCTTGAACGACGCAGCTTGACAACCCTTACAAACTCCGCGGACGCAAAACAAGATTTGTTTTCAAAACGATATTTTCGTACTTAAGTAACAGCTGATTTATGAATGTTGACTTTGTTAATGATTAAGGCTAATTAACGATCAGCTGTATTACTGAACAAACTGACATTGACCGTAATAAACGCACTAACGTAAGTAACTCAATCAAACACAAATTTGACCTCACTGTAATTCATCAAACATGATTTGTCAAACTTTAGCAAAATAATGAAAGAAAATTCTAAGCAAAAAGTTATTACAATGATTAAATAGAAATGTTATGTCAAAATTAGGATAATTGACCTAAAATTTTGATGTAAATAGCGAACGCGTGTTAGACTTGTGGCGGTCGGCGCCATATTGGAAAACGGGGGGTGGGTAAAGTTTACGCATGCGTCATAGACCTGCAAGAGGGTTCTCTTTTTAAACCACCCCGTCTATGGCAATGCGGCGCGCAAAGAGTTTGTAACGGGACCAAGGTGTGTTTATTTTAAGAAAACAAAGGACGAGCGAAATAAAAGCTGCACCAGATTGCTTGTTTTTAAAAGTAGCAGTTTACTTGGGTGCTAGCAAATAGCTCATTAACACGCTTTTATTAATTTTAGCGTTTGAGACGATAACAAAAAATCAATAAAAAAATCCCATGTCTTCATAAGTTTTATTCAATGTTTCAATACGTGTATGTACCCAATATGATTATAAAGTTCCGCAGGACGTATGTATTTACGCGAAACTTCCGCTTTCTACTCATGAATTTGAAAAACTAGTGTAACAGTAGAATTGCGACTAAAACAGCTGGTCAATACGTTTTATCGAGTATAAAAAGCTGTCATGTGTGGAACAACTAACATATAGTAATTTGAGGGTTGGTCCCTTAATAAAAGCTATTCAAAAATAGAAGTAAAACGTGATCTAAATTATTATTGAACTATCAGCACCCTAAGGTTTCACCGCCACAGTTCCCTTTTCAGTTATTTTCCCGAGTTAAAAAGTATCCTATGTGCTATCCCTACTATAACCTAACAGTTTTCCTAATTTCAACTCAATACATTCAAAAGATACGACGTGATTGAGCAAAAAACAACCAAACATCAACATTTTCACCTTTTTAATATTAGTATGACGTCGACGCTTCAGCGAATGAATCAACGCATCGATGGTGTAATTAAGTAATAGGTAATTTAGATCACGAATAAGTCCTGTGTTACAAGTATTTTTCAGGAGTAAAATAAGTCTTATTCGGTTTAGGTCAGTCATTCTGAAAAATCCGGCATAAATGCAAGACACAATTTTATTTTTACTACGTCTGTTAATATTTCCAAATCATGCACAACGTGAGAACACCGTATGTCGAAAAGACAAAATTACGAGTAGTATGCTGCAACTCGACTATGATAGAATCGAGTTGATACCGTATCGATAAGTTAGCGGTGCCGCCAAGAAGGAGAGTTGGGACAATGTAAGCGACCTTGGGGAGTCGTGAACGTACGAACCTTGGCAGCCAGTTTGTTCGAGAGGGAAGCAAGCTAGATTTCGGCCCAGATTTCGCATAGTTGCCGAGCTGCGAGGAATAAATTTGAATAACTTGAATAACTACACGAAGATTATTATCATGGCTGTCATGTTTCGTAAACTGAAACAACATAAGAAACAACGCGGATCACGAATGACCAGCATCGCCCCGCGGTTTTACCTATGGGAAACGTATTTTATTTTAAATATTAAAAATCGACGGAGATATAGATCATGAAACTTCCAGAGTGCGGGATTGTGACCTCACGTGTGGGTAAAAACAAACTAAAATTTATTTTCATTGGTATTTATAAAATATGTTCGAGTGTCTGAATTGAATATTAAATTTAGGTCGGTTTTTGTATTATTGCAGAAATAAATTAATATTTGCATTTTTGTCACAGTGTGACGTGACCTTACTTGTGGGTAAAAATCGTACCCACGAGTGACGTCACGCGAAACTTCTAAGGACTATATCTTCGTCATTTTTTGTTTATGAAACAAAATAAAAAATAAGTGTACAATATTCTTTAGCAATCTAACCGAGTACCGGACTAATTAGTATTTTTGAGGATTGTACCCTATTGATTAAAACAGTGTAACAGTAAATATCTCGTAATTAATAATACTAGTGCCAATATTAATACGTCTAATGTTATATTTACCTATTATTGATAACTCATGCAACACAACAGGATGTATGGATGCATTTGTCCACGAAAAATATCTTTGTTGGAACCCGCCGGTTTCCTTCTAATATTTTCCTTCAAAGCTAGCGTTGATGATTATCTCGTACAGCTGCACTTGGTAAAACACTCAGAGGTGGAAGTGGAGTTCGAACCAACGACCACACGGCTGAACTTTCTGCATAATTTATAGGACTTTAAGGTAAGGTACTTGTCTTTCTAAAGGAATTTTATTATCTTATCTTGCCTGAATAATTGAGTTTTATTCTTTACTTATTCAGAAAACAAAATTATTTTCCCAGAAGTGAGTTTATTTCCACCTGAGCTACTTATAATTCAACTGAAGTTGTAGCCTATTTTGTGAGCAATATATTTCTACTTGGCATGAATTCTAAATGCGTTTATCAAGAATATACAAATGCGATCAAACTCAGCCGAGACCTCAATGGAATATCGCAATAAAGAGAAGATTTTCTTTGAATAACTCGATGTTCTCGTTCTTCGTTGGAAAGTGTTCTGTAGGTACTTTATGTATATTGTCCTGGTTCATGCGTTTCATGCTCACCTTTTTATACCTACCCAGGCTACCCTTGGCGGTCATACACTGATTGTGTGAGAGGAAACTATTGGCTATGAAACTTGATATAACTACTACCTTAGATCAAGAAGAAGCTCATGTCATTTCCAAAAACCTTTCCTAGCGGGTTTTTAACGCAACGAGTGACTAAAATTCTGACGTTTAATCGGTGCAACGTATTTCGATAAACACAATTTAACGTGGTAATCCCACCGATGCTGGGAAGTTTTCTGACTGGTAGTGAGTTGAAACATCTTTTTATACCTTCTTCACTCTATAAACAATTAAAATATTCTTAGTTCATATCATAGCGCAGACAGTATTAGATAGTGATGAAACACACCGTAACCTCAGTTATAACTTATAACACTTGAAAGTAATGCATGTCATCATTACGTAGGTTTAATTCAATGCATAGAAGGAGAGTATAAAGCTTATATAAAATTCTAAATTTGTCCCTTTGACCCGCCGCCTACGGATCAAAACCAGGAAATTACGTAAAACGTCATGTAAAGCACTTGCTCATAACTAGGATACATTCTAAACACTCAACAAAACAAACAGAAACTGAACTAGTTCATTAGCCCACACGGATAAAGCCACAACCGCTCCCTTCACTGACCCGATGTAGAACAAACATGTGATCGATCCAAAACAACAACTTTAACTATGCCATCAAGTTACAATTTGTTTCCTGATTAAGCTGCTTACAGCTTAATCATAAGCATAAGTCCATAAGCAGCCCACTAAAAGTTCCCACTACTGAAGGTCCGGGCCTTTTTGCACTAGGAATAGTCTAGACCAGGGGTCGGCAAGTAGTTTTAGGCGGGGTCCGGATGAAGTGCAGAAATTTTAACGAGGTCCAGAAAAAAACTAGTGGTAATAATTGTTTACACAGCCCACTAAATGTTCCTACTGCTAAACCTCGGGGTCGGGGCTTTCCCTCGAAAGGAGAGAGTTAAGACCATAATCCACCACGCTGGCCCAGTGCGGATTGGTGGATGACACATGACTTCGAAAGATTCTAGGTACATGTCGTTTTCCTCACGATGTTTTCCTTCACAGTTTTAAGTCAGCGGCATTATGAACATGACTTCGAAAAGACAGTGGTGTGCGTGGTTTTGAACCCAGAGTCTCCGGATCGGCAGTCGCCGTTCTCCCGATTAGGCCAACCGTAACTTGGTAATAATTAACTGGTACTTATTTATTGTACGGTATCAAACTCAATTTGTAATTATTAAAAACACAAGACCTAAAATCAATGCGACAAATTACACCGATCCTCTTGAACCTGCTCTTTATAGTTTGGTTCTCGAGAAGAATAGCAAATTCGACGTGTGTCTTCTACGAGTAGTTGGGAGGCGATTAATATCGAAAATTATTTGTTTAAAAAAAAATTGAGAAAGATGACCCATATACGTAAGTCGAATCAAACATAGTAGCCAAATTGATAGCTAGTTTTTTGCGATTTCCATATTTTTCTGAGATGTGTTTGGCCCAAAATTCTTCAATGGATACAGTTTTATACATTTGCAAAGATATATATATATATTGGTGGACGAAGCTCTCATGAACCATTTTAGAGCCATTGTATATATATATATATATATCATCTTGAATATCAAATATTTCCATTTGAAGTGAAGCCTTTGATAAATTGAACAATTTGGCAGTCTGTCAGCTACAATGGCTCTAAAATGGTTCATGAGAGCTTCGTCCACCATAAAGCAACTAAAACTGAAAGCGTTCCGAAGCCATTTACCAGAGCAGAAGCCATGGTTCGCACTTTGGTTTTGATCAGGTTTCCGATACGGTGCGATAGCTTTTCTCTTAGATCTTTTGGTGCCTCAGTTGTTATGGTGATGATGGTGTCCTTTTCTACGTCGAAGTTTATAATCACCCATGTTGTCTTTCCACATCCTGGAACTCCGTTGACCGACTGTATTCTCGGTATCTCCCAGTTTTCCTAATCAGATTTGTCGTTTGAGTTCTCTTCGATGGTCTTGGCCATCTCTAGGATTTTATCGTCCAGCATAATATTGGTGCATCGGGCAGTAACTACAATTGGGTCGTTTCGAGGTGTCGCATAAACAGGTCTTCCCATGCGCTCCATCTCTTTTTTGCTCAGTGTCACAAAACTATTTTCTGCACTCTTCCCTTTTCTCTTGATGACCCAGAAAGTGACATTATTGTAAATGACTGCTTCGTCTTGTTGCTGTCAGTGGGGCTATAAATTCTAAGAAGGCATAAAGTGCGTGACTCCGTGGCTCCGTCGTTGGTTGGCCGCGGCTGTCCTCTGCTGGGCTCTTTCGGAGCCGGTTTGGATGATCAAACTAGGAACAGGTGTCCCCATATGTCAGTTGCATTTGTTTGATCGTGCAAAGGGGTCTGAGGAAGCTCAGATTTTTCCCCTGTCTTCGTATATGACAACCTCTCATGTTTACCAGCACTTCTGCTCAAATGTCCGAGCAGCGCTCTTGCGTAAGAGCAAGGCGTTCGACCTTTCGAGTACTCTATTAATGCAATCGTTTTGTTTTTCGATCGCACCTTCGCACCGAAATCGGTGGAAGTCTACCACGGACACATCACGTCGTAGGTTTCCTCTTCATTGTGACTTTTGCGGTACTCCCATTGAGCAGGCGAGACAATCCCGGCGACAAACGGCTCGTTTCCGTTCCCAGACGAAGCAAAAGTATTCCCAATCTTTCTTTGTTGCTGTCCATGAAGAGAGCCACTCTACGGATACGGATTTCTACCTCTCTTCGGTCTGCGTTCTCTAGTGGTTACTGGACGGAAATGCTCTTCGAGGAGTTATCTTGGGCGGGGACCGCATTCCACGTTCGTGTCCACGGACAGCGAGCCAGCGTGTGGTGGTGAAGAGGAGCGTCTATTTGAAAGTGTGGAGTTTCGCTTAGTCTCTTTGTGGAAAATATTTAATAGAAAAATAATTTATTTACTAAGGTAGATTCTATGTGGCAAAAAAATATTATATAAATTAATAAAGGTACAGCGTACCTTATCTACATTTTAAAATGTATACTTGGCTTACAATACATTACAATATTTTTATTGGCGGTCCGAAGTTCGACCCTTCGCGGTCCGGATACGGACCGCGGTCCGCCTCTTGCTGACCCTTGGTCTAGACCATAAGCCATCACTCTAGCCACTCTAGCAGTGCGGGTTGGCAGATAACGCACGACTCCGAAATATTTTAGGAACTAGCTGGGTTTTTCACAAAATTTTACTTCACCCAATCTTCACCCTTAGAGCCAGTAGTGATGATAAACTTGTTTATTGTGCATATTTTGTTATTTTATATGCCAATTGAAATGAAATGCCGCCGACCAAAATGGGCACTTTGTTCGGCGGGATTTTCGGTGTATGTGCAGGAATGTTTTGGGCCAGATAGAGAGTAAAACCTGAGCGTTTTATGTACTATTACGTATATTTTACATATTCTATACTAGGAAAAATACTCACTATTGCAGGTGTGCAAATGTAAATCACACGTGCTACCTACTAATCTACCTGCCTTTTTGACTTCCTCACACGAATTTCGTAAATGGCATATCCATGCACATCGCAACGGCCTTTCGATCATAGTCCATCATCATGGCGAATGCGTAATAGCAATTGTTCGTAACAACATCACCGGCAATCTAATAGTGGTTGTTGTCAAATAACGAAATATGTACGTCACGTACATAGGTGAACGTCAGTACGCTCATTTTCGGATGAACTTTGCAAAATTTGGGCAATAGGATACTGCAGAGTCTCTTGGTAGCTTACATAGCTTTTGATACAAAATAGTGAACATGCATTTGTCATATAGTGTAAGTACACTGTACGTAGGCTTATACAACTTATCTATACTATATTATAAAGCTGAAGAGGATTTCTGTTTGAACACAATAATATCAGGAACTGATTTCAAAAATTCTTTTACCGTTGGATATGTCCATGATCTTTGAGTATATACCAATATGCACCACGGGCAAAGCTGGGGTAGACTGCCAGTACATTAATAACATTATGCATATTTATGTAATTTTACAGTATTATATGTAGTGAAGTCGTTTACATAAAGTAACGCGTTATTTTGGTATTTCATAAGATCTACAATATATCGTTTACAATTTAATGGCCATCTTTATTAATGCAACAAATTGCAATAATTAGGACTCCAGACAGATAAAACGCTATACTAAATGTAGACAAAATCAATCAGTCAAAATCTCATTTGAAATTCAAATGGCTAAGTCAGTTTAACTGAAAAACTTGTTTCGATTTACCTCTTTGAAATTGATAGCCAAAGTCGGTCACTGCACAGAAAACGATCGGGCTAAATTTTGTCTAGTGTAAAGGTCAAAAGTTCAAAAGTTATTTTCTCTACGAGAATGCAAAATTACTAGAGCGTACTTATAATGCATTGAATTTAAATTGTAAATTCGTTCTTATTTTTTTAGCTTGAAATAGTCTCCTGAATAATAGAAATCTTGGATTAAAATTTCGTAATCGACCTCTATTGGTTGTTTTAAGGGTTCCGTAGCCCAATGGCAAAATGCGGGACGAATATAGATACGTCATGTCTGTCTGTCTATCTGTCCGTCCGTATGTCACACCCACTTTTCTCCGAAACTATAAAAGCTATACTATTGACACTTGGTAAGTAGATGTATTCTGTGAACCGCATTAAGATTTTTATACAAAAAATTAATAAAAAACAATACATTTTGGGGGTGTTCCATACATAGAACTGAAACTCAAAAAAAATTTTTTTTATGAAAACCATACGTGTGTATTATTTAAGTAAAACCATTATGTGTGGGTTATTATTTATGGATAGGTCTTCAAAAATTATATTGAGTTTTCTAACATTTTTTTTCTAAACTGAATAGTTTACGCGAGAGACTCTTCCAAAGTGGTAAAATGTGCCCCCCCCCTGTAACTTCTAAAATTGAATGACAAAAATGTAAAAAAGTATATGAATATATGATATACATTACCATGTAAACTATCAACGAAAATTGGTTTGAATGAGATCTAGTAAGTAGTTTTATTTTAATACGTCATAAATTGACTATTGTTAAAACACTGATTAAAGTAACAACGAACTACTAGAACTTTTATGTTATGTTACTTGCTGCTACGGAAGCCTTCATGGGCGAGTCCGACACGCACTTAACCACTTTTTTTTTTTTCCCGATTAACAAAACAAATCCAGCAATAATTGACACAACAATAATAATTGACACAAAAGAATTAACGTTTATTGCCGTATCGATAATCTGATTACCAACTTGTGCCATCCCATTGTTCTAATCTTCCCATTAGTTTAGCTAAGTCGAGGAAATACTCGTATCTTTAGTTACGCGGAACAAGAAGTCGCAATGTTTGCGTAGTTAAAGTCACGCTAGGGAAAGTTTAAAGCGATACACATATCAGTCTTGATATAAACAAGCAACTGTTGTTATTTAGCATTGTCATTTGTGTAATTTTGTTTACGTATTGCTTAATGTTATGTGTAAAATTGTACGTGGTCACTATAGCAAGTAAGCCGAGATAGTTAAGCGCTGAGAAAGCCGTGCAAAGGTCAGAGCTACGAATCACACCAGATTGTGTAAATATTTTACCTGAAGCAGAATTACAAGTTTGAAGAAAATATATGGCATGCCTCAAGAACGACACATTTGAAGAACGCATCACATTCCACATTTGACCAGCTTGGTTGATTATAGCATTTTTCTAATTTTCAAACATATGTCACTTTCAGAACATTTTGGAAAATGTAATTACTTATTTTAAGAGTTCGTGTTAAACGCTTGAGTTCCATCCTTACTTTCCAGTCAACCATGACCCACTTTTTCCATGTTTCAGTTTAGTGTTACTTTAAAGGTATATATCAAAGACACTGCTGTGGTAAATATGCTGTTTTAATATCATTACTTTTTTGGACCCCTTTATGAACTCCACCGGCTCAGGCGGGAGCGAGGTGTGTATGTGGGACTCTTCACTAGACTGGCAGTCTACTCACCACTACTAGTCACTAAAGCCCTCGGATGTTTACCCGGAGCTACAGGAACGTTCTCGTACTGTAAATCTCCCTACCTTACAGACTTACTTAAATTACAGACGTGTTTACGATTCTCTGCTTAGTGTCATATAAAACGATCTCCTTCAGAAACGTGTCTGAAGGTTAACTTCTCGCAAGGTAATAAAGAAAAGATCAACAACTTATCTGCGGAGCTGTTTTAAAATAAAACTACTGAGAATTAATATAGATCACATATTTATGTTAAACAAATCAACTACTTTATTTCACTTTCAGGGTGATCGATATTTCAAACGTACAAACATACACTAATTCACCTGAAGGGGCGAGCGACAGATAAACATAATTGGGCGAATTTCAATAAAACTTACTGCGGAAATATCGTGCAAATGTTTATATATAAATTAATGTTGAATCCAAATAACAATTCAACCATATTTGTTTTACCAAAAATATCAAATATCAAGACAAATAAAACACAGTAAACCACTGAAACCGGTTCATAACATGATTGGTGTTTACCGTCAGGCACGTCAATACACACATCATGGTATTTGAATATCTAGGTCCAGAAATATTAATATAATAAAGATTTTTTAATTAAGAAATGAGAAAACATGACGCAGAGTATGTTTTTAAAAAAATTATTTAATAAAACTAGTTACTAAAATTATGGATGCAAAAGTTTTGATGTTTGATCGTCATTCACGTCATCATCATCAGCCCGTATTCCTCCACTGCTGGACATAAGCCTCTCCTATAATACGCCACTCAGCCTGGTCCCGATTCTAATTCACTTCGGAAGTTGTAAAGATTGGGTTGAAATTTAGAACACAGTTAATTTATGGTCTGGAATATACATAGGCTACTTTTTATCACAAGAAAATAACGGGAACGGGAACTCATTATAAATATGCATTGATAAAAAATTACCAGTTTTACAGAGTTCAGTCGATTACCTTGTGCACCTTACCGGTACTCTTAGTGCCTGTGAAAATGCCAGCTGACTTGCACAAGAGCACAAAACTACGCTCTCACAGAAATCGCAACTGCTTTATGCAAGACATTTTCAAAACAATATGATCAACTGATAGCTTTAACGCTTTCACACCAAACATCTATACATTATTACGTAAATCAAAACGTTGGACCTACTAAAATTGCGCGGACAGAGGAGTATGAAATTACACCGTTATAGTTAATGTAGAGAAGTGCAGGCTGAATTTATTTTGAAATCACCCATTAGCTATAAATTAAATCAATAATGACATTATATACACTGCCACTCAGCAATCCTCAAAGCACTGCTATGTAGTTGACATGCACGTATTTGTACTCTTTTGTTTATTGTTGTGTGTGTGTGTGGGTCTAATTTTTTTTTTTTTTTTTTATTTTAAATAAAGAATGGCGAGACGATCAGGACATGTGCCTGATAGTAAGCAACATGCCTGACACATAACAGCACAGTGACACGCAGCTATTGGAACATGAAGACATAGTTAAACTATAGTCTTATAGTCTGGAATAAGACATAATATGCTAAATATGCTTAAACTCAAATTCCCTATTTCTGCACATCCTAACCTCATCCTAATCATTTAACAACTCATTCACGGTACAAGCTGTTCTACTGTGGAATGCTCTCCCACTCTCTATTACACAGTCTAAGTCCCTTCCAATTTTCAAAAACCTCATATATCAGTATTACCTTTCCTCTTCCCCATAGGTACTTTTCTTTCAATTAGTTATATATATTACTAGATGCCCGCCCCGGCTTCGCCCGTGGTATATTATATAGCACTCATCGGGATCCCGTACATATCCAACGGTGAAAGAATGACTGAAATCGGTTCACTCATTCCTGAGAATATCTATTTCAAACAAAAAACCTCTTCAGCAACCTGCTACGCCACCTGTCGGAAATTGGTCGTACCAACTCAGATTTAGAAAAAAAATTAGCAAAGGTTTATATTCGAGGCACAGATTACTAAAATTCAATGACGCAATTTTGACACATGCTGTCATGTGTCATGTCAAAGCACGAAACGTGCGAAAACTCTCAAAAGGGGATATTTTTTCCCGATTTTGTTACATTCTTGTTTCATGCTCCGCTTCAATTAATAGTAGAGTTATTTTCTATAGCCTAAAGCCATCCTCGATAAATGGACTATCCAATAGAAAAGAATCTTTCAATTCGGCCCAGTACTTCCCGAGATCCTAGCGTTCAAGCAAACAAACAAACAAATAAACAAACAAACAAACTCTTCAGCTTTATAATATTAGTATAGAACTCATCGGGATCCCGTACATATCCAACGGTGAAAGAATGACTGAAATCGGTTCACTCATACCTGAGAATATCGATTTCAAACAAAAACCTCTTCAGCAACCTGCTACGCCACCTGTCGGAAATTGGTCGTACCAACTCAGATTTAGAAAAAAAATAGCAAAGGTTTATATTCGAGGCACAGATTACTGAAATTCAATGACGCAATCTTTGACACATGCTGTCATGTGTCATGTCAAAGCACGAAACGTACGAAAACTCTCAAAGGGAATATTTTTCCCGATTTTGTTACATTCTTGTTTCATGCTCCGCTTCAATTAATAGTAGAGTTATTTTCATAGCCTAAAGCCTTCCTCGATAAATGGACTATCCAATAGAAAAAGAATCTTTCAATTCGGACCAGTACTTCCCGAGATCCTAGCGTTCAAGCAAACAAACAAACAAACAAACTCTTCAGCTTTATAATATTAGTATAGATGTGTTAATTGAGAACATTTAAACGACAAACAATGTTCGAACGGACGAAACGAAGTAGAACCGGAGTAGGAAAGTCGCGAGTTTAATTCGAAATTACGTTTTTAGTAGAAAGAGAGTAGACGCTCATATTCATTATTGTTTTATAATCATTGTGTTTGAATTTCGACCACTTGGCAGCCACTAGTTGTTTATTAAGACGAGGACGTGTTTTTGGGATTAAAATAAAGTTTTTTTGATAACATAATACAGAACTTAATTGCGTTTAAATGATTATTTAATTATCTCCCGACATCTCGAATTAATTATACGAGTTAAAATCATAAACGTTTGAAGATTATTTTGATCTGAGGTGCAGCAAATAGGTGTGCTTAGATTAAATATGAACATATTCAGAAGAACTCTGTACATAAATAAAGCTCTTTGGTTGAAACAGGTGTTATCTATCAGCTATTAAGCCGTAACGTCTGGTCTTAGTTTAAAGCCTATGCAGTATACAATTTTTTTGCGTTTGTCATAACAAAAAGTTTTCTGTCTATCAAACTATTGCGAAGATATCCAAAACGAAATAATTTTTACTGAGCGATAAGAAATAGAAACAGAAGCGTGATAGATTACGGCCTTGACTCTCTCCTTGCGAGAGAAGGCCCCGAGTCCCAGAGTCCCAGCAGTGGGAACATTTAGCGGACTGTTTATGTGTATATAAAGTGTATCTATCTAATACACTACATAGTTAATACAACCTGACCGAAATAAAATTATTGCTGTTTTTGCAAGACATAAGTTGATAAATTAAAAGTAACGCAATATTTGTCGCAAATTAATTGTGCAATTTACATATCGGCAGCTAAATGATTATGGTGCAAGATTATCTTTCAATACCTATTACAAAGAATTCACGAATCAAGGACGACAGTTTTCGTAAATGGATGCTTTCAAAAAAGGTATTTTTTATTATTCTGCTATTCATATTCTTTTTGACACAAATTGGATCTTCCAAAAATAAACCTGTGGCGTTTGTTTAAATATTATACGGCGGAAGATAAAACATTAAAGTAATATTATTATAAGTACTGAGAAAAGGCACCACTTGTTCACCGCCAAACCTCTTAACGAGTTAGTACGCTGCAGTAAATTGTAGATAAACAAATCAAATATTTTAATGTAAATCTGCAATCCTTACTTCAATTGGAAAATACTAAACCAATCTCGTATCTAAAGGTTATCAAACTACATTTGAATATCAACATTCTCAACACAATGATATCTAGAACACAATGGGAACGCGTCAGCAAAATGAACCAATCAATTCTGTACATTTATTACCTCTACATTGTCAATAGCGTAATGAAAATTGACGCACTTATAACACGTAATACGTTTGTATAAACATATATGTACTTGTACGTGCATACGTAAAGTCAGCTCTCAGAAGTAATCAGAGAAATATATGTATATTTTTACAGTACAAAGTTTTCTGTATGCAAACTAACGCGTACTATTTTTTAAATAAAAACACGGGTAGCTCACGTTTGATATTGTCGGACTGGAATGACTATATCAAACGTGAGTTACCCGTGTATTTATTTTAAAAAAATATCGTTCGGTTAAATTAGTTTTATTGCCCATGTGTAAATTAATTTGTAATTCTACTTCGTATTTGGATTTTGTAATAACAATTATCTCAGAAATGGTATATTTGCGGATAAAATCTATTCTGTGCTGATTCGGAAATTTCGTTATTTTTTGCTATACACTTCAACATCATCATCCACAGCCTTCTTTGTCCCACTGCTGGGTATAGGTCTCTCTTTTGTCGTGCCATTTTTCTCGGTCTTGTGCCAATCGAGTCCAGGTTCTATCCGCGATTTACTCAAAGATGTATTAAAATTATGAATATTTCAGTGTATTGAAGCAGTAAAATTCGTAAATTAAACTACTCGTAGCGATTTTACCGTAAAGTTTTAATCAAATACTGAAGGATGAGACTTCTGTGAACACGATTTGAATCACTTGCATACATCTACGTGAACTGTGAATCTATAGTTTAAGATAACGCTATCAGATCTTGGGAGCAATGAATCGTGGCGTGACGCAATGGACCCCATTGTGAGTCGTGAGTAACGGTACGCAGCTGGAATGTTAGTTCGGCACAAAATGTCCTAAATTATGATACTGTTGAAAAAACTCTGTGACCGAGTCACTCTGAAAATTATACTTAACCTTATCTGCGAAATGATTTTTTTTTTTATTCACAGTGAAGTAACAGTAAAAACAGCAAAACGCATCCTGTGCCCGAACTAACGTGGCTTAATGAATAAAATATCTAAAATCAGGTTTCCTAGCTTTCATTCCATAATAGATATTTTTTGTGTGTAAAACAGCATTAATTATACCCTAGCATAATTTCCATCTACATCAAATTCTATTCAAATGTATTGTGCTACTAGAAAGTCAAAAGCTTACAATCTTTATACAAGATTTGCTTGATTTGGATTAATATTATACCTATAACGATTTGTAATAATGTATATGTCTTGTATATGTCCTGGGCTTAGATAAACATTCAGTGTAATTTGTATTTAATTTTGTTTAACAATGAATACAGTCACAGATGACAACTTACACTTAAACGTAACATAGATAATTAATAAGTTAAGTCATAGTAAGTACTTCACAAATTGAAATAAAATTAACTCATGCTGACGATAATGTAAAATGGTGATATATCCATTTTCTGGGTTGTTCATTGATATCATTGCATGCCTATCATGGGTGCCCTGTTGTTTATTCATTAAGACCTTATTAAAACAGTGAAGCAATAAACGAATTCTTAATGAAAAAAAGACTATTCCGTTTGCAAAAGATAGGGTTAAGATGACATGGAAAAGCGACACACGCAAAAATTATGTAAATATGAAACGCCTATGACCAGGTCATTATTTAATTTAGGTATTTATGCTAAAAGCTTGTTTGACCGTAATGCATCGTAACGATGAAGAAAATATATTCCACCTTTTGACACAAACAAACGGAATGAAACGGCATAAATTAAATTCTTCAGAAAGTTAAATTTTAGTACGACGCATGCTACCTGTCATTTACAAAAAGTAAGCACTAAAACTTCTGTCTCCAATTTTTATGAATGAAATAGCAAAGATTCACGCAGTTGTGTAATACATTTGAATATTCTACTATATTATGTCAGATGATTTCTCTTCCTGTAGTAACTGCTATTTTATATCAAGATAAGAAATTTTCTCTGCTTTTGATCAAAGATTTGATAGTTACGATGGTAAAGTCAGGTTTTACTGGATATGATAAAGGGTTAATTAATTAAACTAATGCATTAGTAAAGTATATCATCTTGCATATTAAAACCATATTAGTTTTCGTTGCAATGAACTCAATATTTGTCTAATAACGTAGTTTGACTAGTTTATTCGCAGGATGTACTCGTACTTGGAAATGTGACGAGATCGTAATTTTCTGTGACGGGAAGACTCTTTGCAGTCCGCCTGGGGAACTACTACATCTTTGTCAGTGATTCTACCACTAAGGATTAAACATTATTCACCGTTATCTGGTTTGAAGTTCGTGTTTTCAGAGAAAGGACAAGCCAAAGATATGAGTTATTTTATATCTCCGAGTGACGAGCGCAGTTCAAGAAGCTGGATAAAAAGTAGAAAATTTCAACACAATGTGTTAAGAAGTGAGTGAGCAACAAACATCAAAACATTGACATTTATAATATTAGCTGGATGGTGCTAAATTAGTAATTAAGAACATATAAATTTAAGTACAGAATATTTAATTGTGCACAAATCATCCTTGTACTTCTTCACGATCAATAAATAATCCGATCACGACGAGCTCAAAGGCCATCTGCAGGCGCCAAGTTGGCAAAATTCCAACTTACATTTCCTTGACCAGACCAGTTCTACAATCTACGGATGAAGAATAAAGACCTTACCGACCTTCGGAATATAATGGAACTTACGTGCAATCGCTTTCATAACACTCAAGGTGTTCTTTTGGAGCTTTTGAGTGGATCGCTTCGTGCATTATACTGAGATAACAAGATAACATAGAAAAATATTAGTTTGTAGTTTGTAAGGTTATTAGGTTTTTTTCCTTTCACGGGTTGAGTTTAGATAATGATTTGTTCTGATAGTTGTCAGTCTAAAGGTAATTGTACCTATATTTTACCATGAGATGTAATCAACGCTCAGGGTACAATATCAGTCAATCTGACACTATGATGTAATGATATAGCGGAGAATAATTAATTACATACATAACATACATATGCAGCCCACTAAATGTTCCCACTGCTGGGACTCGGAGACTCTCTCGCAAGGAGAGAGTTAAAGCCATAAGATAGAATAGATAGATAGATAGAATAAAGATTCTAGGTACATCTCGGTATCCGCACGATGTTTTCCTTCACCGTTTTTAAGTTAGCGGCATTACGCACATGACCTCGAAAAGACAGTGATGCGCGTGGTGGGATTCGAACCCGGGAGCTCCGGATCGGCAGTCGCCGTTCTCCCGACTAGACCAGCCGTATCTTATTAATATGTAAGTATTATGAATATTATCGTATGGAATTAATTACCTGTTTTTTGTTCAATTACGTGCTATTTTTTATGTGTTAGATAGTAGGTACTTACAGTACATGGTATGGTAATGGTACTGGCACTTAGCTCGATGTTTCTGAAGTTAGCTGAGTTTTGTAAAATAATATTTTTAATTTTCTAACCTCCAGCTTTCGAAATTTGATCACTTACAACATAACATTGTGCAGGTTTTTGTCAAGATCTGTTTATATAAGTGACTTCCCAACATTATATTATGGTTAATTTCATTATCATAATGCACTGGTAGGATCTCTATACCTACAGGTGAAACTTTCACTTCCCTCTCAATCTATTACAATCGTGATCTAATTAATTGTAGGTTCGACTTGCATTAGGGAATATTACTCACTGTCAGGTGAAGCCTCGAAAAGATTAAAAGGGTTCAAATTGTAGCGGACACTGTTAATAAATCCTTAGTGTATACTCTAAAGATAGCAAAAAAACGGTAACTGGTGACATCATGGCTCCATCACGACACAAGATAACGATATGCCCTGAATATAAACATCTCCTTACCTCCACGAGTTCCACAAAAAACCGTTTATGCATTAGCAAAGCAAATCAGAATGTCAAACATGCAGCCTGATTTCTTAACTGTTGCGGCTACAGTTCAATGTCTTTTTTTTTGCATCTGCAATAAAGTTAATAGCTTTGAGGTTAGAGGTTTTAAAATTGATTGTTTTGTGTCTATCATAAACTAATAGGCGAAGAGTTGAGCAATATGAACCAACATGCAAGACGCCAATTAATTTGTTTGGAAGTCTTTGTACAAAGTTTATGGTCAAATTTAAGCAATTTGGTCCAATTGCATTTATTGGATGAATGTACAATAGCTTTGTTCGATTAAACCATCATACGTACCTGAGCTTACTACACAAATTTTATTGTTGTCCTAGTTTTAAGCCGCTATTTGTTAGAAGTAATTAAATAAATCAAAATCAAATTATGAAAGTATTATTTTTTCAATTTTATCCAAATTTACTAAACTGTAGAAAGCAAAGAACGAATGCCAGCACACAATACAACTTTTGGTCTAAAAACATTACTGTGAGTTTACTATCACTCATCTTTAGTAACGTTAACATTTAGATATTTTTTATCTGAGCCTGTCGTATTTTTGAATTTGTTATTATTCTCACCCTTTTTGAGCTTATAGACTGTTGCACGCGTCATGAGCTTTATCTCATAATGCAAAGTCCCTGAAAGAATACTCTTTTTCCAAATCCTACACAGTTGAAGAAGTCACAACGTCAAAGTCAAGTCAGATGTGTAATAGTTATACAATGGTTATACATAAGTAGTAGCTTTAGATCGGACCTTTCTCACTTAAAGACTTGACGCGCTAAGATGAAGCACACTGACCTAAGAGTACGAATTTACTTTTTGTGTATCATCAGTTGATTAGCTGTTGTATTTCGTTTGCTCTCAATTTACTTCGCACCACGTCAATCAGTTAACGGTACGTAATGATGATGACAGGTAAACGGACCAACAAAGAACACCTCTGGCTCAAGGCAAACGTTCTCATCTTTCAAACTTAGTCAGGAGGCGATTATTTTCATAATTACACTTGCAGTTCTCGTGACTCGGTCCCTGCGTGTTCCACGCTCGCTTCAATGGGCTCTAGAGTTTAGAGTTAGGGCGAGCTATACAACATACAACTATTATATTAGCTCTATCACTAAAACAGAAACACCCTTATCTAAAGCATGAAATTTACTAATAAAGTTATCAATTTATTTAACTCTGGAAGATAAAAGTTATACGAAATAGTTAAGCAGAGCCATAACACAATTTTTTAACTTAAAATAAGTATCGTTCTTAAAAAATATTTCTTTGTTGAGATTTACGTAGTACTAGTAATTAACAGCCCAAATAAAGTGATCAGAAGAAGTTTATTTCAATAACCAATAGCATTTGAATGGTTTATCGTTAGGTAATGGACACCAGAAGCTTTATTCTTATTTTACTTGTCAAACTGATAAAATTTAATCCATTTTTAAATAATTGCGTTTTCTACACCTATTAAAACCGTAGTAAACGCAAAGCCAATTTTAAAAATTATTTATTTTGCTAAAACCTGTGTATCTATCACATCATCCTTAGACAAAATACTATTGAATTGCACTAAGACATCATCATACAGTAACATGCACAATAGTTATTAAAGTGGCAGTAGAGGCTGCCTGAGACAAACTGGCCTTTTTATAAAAAAAAAAAAATATCTAAGTATTTTACAGCCACTTGAAGTCGCGTTATCCAGAGTAGATGTCAAAATAGTGTTAAGAAAATACATTTACAATAGAATAATAAGTCAAGTTGTAACTAGAGATAGTGAAACTCAGAATCGGAATGGGACCTAGTAATTGCGATGTCTATCCATCTGTCCGGTTTCGTAACAAGACGCGGGAAAGGCTTGCGGTCGCAGAACGCAGACTGCGGGAAAAAACTAGGCTGCGACTGTGGCTGCTCTAGCGAACGCAAAACCTGACGTCATAAATGCATTGCAAGCGCAGTGATCCTACTTTTTACCGCCTACGTCAAAGAACGTCTATGTTTGCATTTTAATTCATTTAAGGACCGGTGGCTGTTAGCTTGGGGAGGCCTTTGAGCCTGCCTACGGAACTTTGGGCTAGAGCAAAATACACATCCCAAATCCTAAGAGCATCCCTCGAACACTTATCATCACTTGCCGTGCCTACTCGACAAGTACTAATTTACATCTCGTACGTCAAAGAATACTAAAATGTTAAAGGAACCTCAAACAGACTCGAGTTGGACTGCCGCCGCGTCGGTAGTGAAAATAACAGATATAGACCTGGTATTTTCGAAAGGATGCTTTTATGCCTAACGGGGACAATTGGGTACTTGCGGTAAGTTTGTGTTCCTGCATTTATGTCAATGGTATCCTATTTAATTGTAAAACAAAAGGTTTTTTTTGATATAAGCCGTTTACATCTGATAAGTGGGTAAAGGGGTTCCATGAAATGAAGGTGAAGTGAAGTTCCATGACGACAGTCGCCCTCCCGCTCTCCGGTACATAACAAGATGATGTCAAACGGAAAAAGGCTGGACGATGAAAGCTTAACAATTTAAAATGCGAAAGGAAGTCAAAGAGATGGTTGCTTAGTAGAGGAACACTTAAAAAGGCCAAAGTTGCTTAAAAAGGAAGTATCAAACGATTTCGGTCAATCCATGAGAGAAGTGCCGGCAATTATATAAATTGTTATTGGTCAAGCTGTCAATATTGTTTTGAAGGTATTTATTGAGCAACGTTTACATATGAATGGATATAATTGCGCCAATTCAACACATTCCGATTGGATGTGGCAGAGAGTTTGCTGAAATTGGTAACGGTACTTTATGATCAAACTAACATATTTAGGTCAAAACCAAAAACATCGAGGCAATTGTGTGCCCATTTTCAGATTTTTT
>CM029770.1:25500852-25550852 GCA_017562165.1 Ectropis grisescens
ATACGGTACGTGGTTTTATTCATTAATTTATTGTAGTGTTTGGTAACTAAGTAATACTCCCTGATTTCTTGCTCTTTCTTGAGATTTGTTTCGAAGACACGTCCTTCGAAGACATACTATTAACATTGGGTGATTTTTTCAGCGTAATCTCTAGGTAGTACCCTCTCTTTCAGTCAAGGAAATGATAAAGAGACAGGATTGCTTTGTGCTAGTTCCAACTATTAGCACGTAATAATTACCCAATGTTAATAGGCAACTCTCTCATTCGCATATCGTCGATAATAGGCTAATATTGACTTTACATTCAACAAGTTTGAGTAATTATTTGCTTTATAGATGTGTGTTTAGTGTCATGTATCTTATATACAGTTAACTTTGATAATACATAATTTTGCAACCACGTTTGTTTGATTTGTAAATATTTAATATAAATAACTAGCTGATGTTATATATTTGTGCCATATAAATCACTAGCAGCGACCCGCGGTGTTACCCGCGTAGTTCCCGTTCTTGTTATTTTCCTGAGATAAAATAGCCTATGTGTTATCCCAGACTATTATCCATCTATACTATATATATAGTATAGTACATGAGACGATCTTCTTAGCATCGTCTCATGTCCTATACTATTATAGTACATATATTATGTATACTATTACTTACTATCATAAATATATTCAGAATTATAATATTAAATGAGTACGAAGAATATTAAATTGATATTTCATTTAAAGAACTAAAACGTACAATTTATTTGATTCACTAATTTATTTTTATATAGATATATCTCAATGATATTACTGAACCTAACTGTACTATTACCGAACAACGAACTACTGAGTAATTTACACATTATCGTTGTGTTATTTGTAGATAAAGTTAAGTAAAGTACGGATTTTATAGCCTCGGAAAATTCATCCATTATAAATTACAAGCGCTGTTCTTAACACTTTCTGCTCATGTCAAATGGTAACCAACAATTTAAATATGTATTTTCCAATTGACTTTCCATTATTCCGCATCGTAAAGGTGAACTCACACTTTCTAAATCGCATCTTTATTGAGCGTTTATCGCTCAACGATCTGCTATCTTCCATGAAGGCTGGATGTACTAAAAGAAAGTCGACAGCTAAATGTTTCACTACAATTATACTACAGTAAGTATTCCGTTACAAATATCATGAAATGAAATGAAATATATTTATTGCGTATATGGGTTTACAAAAGATGGTTAGTGGTTTTAAAGTAAGCCAAATACTGCCTTTCGGCATGCAAATTTATAAAAATAAAGTTAGTAAACAGCTTATTTATTCAATGTAATCACGTAAATAATAACACATTCATTCACGTTCAAATTATATTCAAATCACCAACAATATTAGGTATCAAATTCATATTTAATTTAAAAACAAAGTTGAATAATTATTGGGGAATGTAGGTAGTTTTGATTTAGAAGAAACAACATCAGTCAATCAGATAGGCACGTCAATGCTGTTACAGCCATCCATTCAGACCATCATCTCACAGACAGATCCAGACGGTCAACCATGTTCGTCTTGTGGACCATATTACGTTAGAAAGGGGCCCTTAAACCTACACCTGTTTCACAAGTTTCAGGATCTACTTTGGATTTCTCTCTCTGCCACACGATGGACCCGGCACCCGCACGGTGAATCCATCCAATGCTAAGAAGATCGTCTCTTTCTATAGTTGCTGGTGGCGGTTGGAAACGTGAGACCGAGGATCGGGCTGAGTGGCGTATTATGGGAGAGGTCTATGTCCAGCAGTGGACGAACACGAACTGATGATGATGATGATATTCATAGGCAAAGATTTTTTCGATGGCTTGCAGTTTGAAACTGGTGGATAATTGACAAGAGCGTCTAATTTCACAAGTGCGATGATCAATCTCTGTTTGCACTTTTTGACTGGCTTAAACCCTCTACACACGAGCCATAAAATCAGATGAAATTACGTAAAAGTAGTGGGGAGGACTCTCCATAGTGATTTATGTTGCGATGTAGGGTCCTCCTCACTACGTTTACGTAATTTCCTCTGATTTTAGGGCTCGTGTGTAGAGGGTTTTAGTGCCTTAGTTGGTCTACCTACGGAGCCGTGGGTTAAGGGGGTTCGATTCCCATCCTGTGCAAATATTTGTGTGATGAATGCATTTTTTTTTCTATGTCTGCGTGGTTCTGTTTATAAATTGTAAAGGTAGCGGTTCGCCCGGAGACCGCGACACGAGACCGAGACGCGAGACCGCGACCGGAGACCGCGACAGGCACTTGACTCTATAGAACTGTATAGGCGCCAGTTCGCGCCGAGACCGCGACACATGTCTCGCGACACGTGTCTCGGTCTCCTATCAAGTCAAGTCTCAAGTGCGGGTCGCGGTCTCCGGTCGCGGTCTCCTGTCGCGGTCTCAGCGCGAATTTGTACCTTAAGGATGAAATTATTTTAATTATAAAAGTATTACGTTAGCTATCTGGCTACCACAGTCGAGCTTTGAGTACGTTTAAGTGATCATTAAACTTTATTTGTTTTTGAAAACCGTGTTTGTTGCAGTTTGCTGACAAAGCTATAAAATATGTGTGTTGACTTATTTTTATCGTAGTTTTTTTTATAAAGAGTGACGAGACGAGTAGGACATTTTCCTGATGGTAAGCAACATGCCTGCCACATAACAGCACAGTGACACGCAACTATTGGAACATGAAGAGTCCAAATCATTACCTAGCACGGCATTGCGCTCGTCACCGTGAGAACAGATATGAGTTATGCCCTTGTTGATGCACATCTCTTCTGATGGTAAGCGCCAGTGTGATCGAAGCTTTCTCTCTGTAGTTTCTATTGACTAGCTTTAGATGTTCAGAAACCTTTAATCATTCGGTTATCGCATCATTCGATTATTCTCGCTTCTTTGTTTACGTTTATCGCCCGATCCACATCCGTGTGGGAAGTATTCAACAGCTCCGAGGAGCATAATTCGATTAGCTATTGTTGATCTGTAATCGATTTTTGACGACTATATTTAGCTACTAGGTTACATTCGTGCAAGTAACTGTATTTTTATTGGTTCTACGGTCAGTAAAATGAAATGTTTGTTGATTGTTCGTGTTACTATTGTTTGAAGAGATTGAGGAGATAGATACAGTATTGATACGCCAAACAGAAATTATCAACAGAAAGACGCGAGAATACACATAAAACTAGTAATAATAATATACGGTTTAAAATTTAAATTTGCTTTAGAAAGATCTCAATTTACGCCCATAAAAGCTAAGTTATTCAAATCATAAAAATCCTGCCGGTATAATAGAAAAAGATAGTTGTATAAAAAAGTATTTGCTTTGGTATTATTGCCTATAAAAGTTAAATCTGACAAAAGCCTAGTAAACATATTCCACGCTAATAGAAACATGTGCTGGTGGTCTCGTTCCTCTCAACTACGTACATAGGTAGTACTTAACATATAACAGGCAGTCTCAACTCGTTAGTCTTATTTTATTCCTATAAAAGACTCGTAGATTTAATAACCATGCCCTGGATACTAATTACTCGCTGTACGTGGTTATCAGCTCAGTGAAGGCAGGAATATTTATGGTTTAATATCTGACATCTTCTGTAATTGGTAAGTAAACTTTGGTTTATGGAGGCATGGCTGATTTATAGTCGTTGATGTTGGTCCTGATGAAGATTGTACGTGGTGATAGATCGCAGGCCTAGCATGTTAGGCAAAGGTAGTGTTTATCTGGATCTGGTATGCACACTTGTATTAGTGCAAAGGGCCGTGGAAGACCACCTTGTAATACCACCTTGCCTTTTTTTCTATCGGAATGCTCGTAGCTCGAAAAAGCGACATCGTTTCATGGTTGATTTTCCAAAGACACGAACGAAGAGATTTGACTCTACTTTCGTGATAAGAACGTCTAGGCTGTGGAATACGTTGCCTGAGTGGGTTTTTCCCGATAGTTACAATCTTTGTGTCTTCAAATCGAGAGTGAATCGGTTTCTTCTAGGTAAACACGCTCCAGCGTAGACCGCATCATCGTTTAACATCAGGCGAGATGGCGGTCAAGTGTAAACCTATAAAAGTTAAAAAAAAAAGACAGCTGCCTGATAACGATTTTGCAGATACAGCGCAGTGTAGAAGTTACCATAAAGCTCGCAATCGATATCGGTTTATACCCTTTCTATTTGATCAAGAAATATTAAACTATATTTGAATTAAACTGTTAATAATACTTATGTATTTCCACAAAGTTTACGTCAATGTCAAGGTGAACATTTTACCGTATTGTTTCAATTACACCTTGTGACAACATGACAGTGGGTGTAATATATTCTTACACAGGTATAGGTCAGCGGTAATGGTGTGTCATTACATTGGACTGGTGTCTGTGTCGCTTGTTATATTCAGAACAAAACATTTTCATGAATGCACCGTAACCTTGGACCACAAACTGCAGCCTGCAATTTCCAATTCCAATGCTGTAATTTTGGTGTATTGTTATAACAAACCGTGTAATTATACCGCTGTTTCGATTTCAACTTCCAGCGATGTGTGAAAGACAGACAAACAGAAATACTTTACTATGCACACCAGAAAATAAATACAATAAAAATATAGGAAAAAGATTGGGGTTAAAATGGCGCAGGTACCGCGTTACCGATCTAACAAGACCTTTTATACAACAATGCTCTAATTTACTTAACGGTTAAATGAGTGTAAAGTGGTTGTCATTGAATCGGGAAAGCGTACAGTTATTTAGAGTTGCTGAGTTTTCCCTGAGCTCTGATTATTCATAGACTAGCGTCCCGTGGTTTTATCCGCACAGTTCCTGTTTTCGTAACACAAATTTAAGTTAAATTTCAACCAGGTTCGTTCAGCCGTTCTGACGTCATTACCTAATACCTACTTAGCGAGAACTTCGAGGGCGAAACCGGTGCTAGAAACGTAGATATTTCGCTTAATAACAAAGCTGATCAGCTGTAAAGCGTAGACATCATTTTTTCAACACGCCCATTCTGACACAATGTTGCCCGCTAATTTAAAAAAGCGCCTTCTTCGCGCTACCACATGCCGAGTAATGACACAGTATTGCCGTCTTATTAGTGTTTTTGTGCGACAATGTGTCGCGTACGCGGCCGGCAGGTGAGTCGCAAGAATGTCGCGACGTGAGTGGTCTGCTTCACCTGTCGAGGGCACCAGTGCCGGTGGAATGCGTTTCTTACAAGCTTCCCTAAAGATGAGTATCGCGAGGCGTGTCTAATAAACCTACTCGTGTCGCTACAGAGGTTCCGTCGTGTACATTCTTACAGTGAATTGCAATGTCTTTGTCGTTTATAGATAGGAAGTTCCTTTGTTCCGTGTTAGATGGGATTAACCTTTTCGATTATTAATAAATTCTTATCGGAAGATTTCTGGATGTAAAAAGATTCACATGAACTAAATAGGCTTTATTGCGTTTATGACGTTACACTTCGAACTGCAGATATGTAAGTTTTAAGATGAACTAATTGTAACAAATATGAAGAGGTGTAACTACGTAGCAGTGCCCTCGATTTTATCTGCGTTGTTTCCGTTCTCGTTATTTTCTCGCGATAAAAAGTAGCCTATGTGAAATATGTTATGCATATACCAGATTATATTCTAATTGTAAATTTCAGTATGAATAGATGAGATAGGTGACTGTTATGCAGTGTTACCACTTTTATGGATTTTTCACCATTTTAGGGAAAATTTACTGAAATTTACCTTTACTTTTATAGGTTTACACTTGATCGCCATCTCTCGCCTGATGTTAAGCGACGATGCGGTCTACGATGGAGCGTGTTTACCTTGAAGAAACCGATTCACTCGTCACAAAAGTAGAGTCAAATCTCTTCGTTCGTGTCTTTGGAACATCGACCATGAAACGATGTCGCTTTTTCGAGCTACGAGCATTCCGATAGAAAAAGGGCAAGGTGGTATCAGATCATGCAAATCAGTCGCACACTCTCCACAGTGTATCCGATAAAAAACCGATAGGCTGGGACCTTGACTAGGGACTATTTCAATAAACAGGGATTTAGGGACATTTGGGGAATTATCTAAAACAATGGCTCCACCGGCCATGATTAGCAACCTTATAGAAGATTTTGCTGTTTTACATCGATTTCCCTATTTTCTGGCTTATTCCATTTTTTTGTGTTATTAATTTTCGTTCAGTGCCACCTATTACACAATGTATTTGTTTTTTTTATTTCTTTTTAAATTACAATGCGATGAAATTAAATGGCAGTATAACTCTTGTCAGAATACGAGGAAATTTCCAATCATAGTCTAGTCACATTGTAAATGGACATCTATACCTACTCTACTAAATAATAACATCTGTACCTTCTCTATGAGTTCTTTAAATAAATTCTCCCTAAAACTAGGATTTTTTTAAATCACCCTGGTGAATGTTAAGGATAAATTTAGAAAAAGTTAGGGATAAACGAAAATTCGGTATGGAAACACTGCTGTTAAGTGATCATCAATATATCGTCAAAACATTGACATTTAACACATTGACGTTCAGTCCTTCACCCAGCAATTGAACGTTTTAATTCACGGACATTATTAGACGTTCCTGTTGACAATTATTAACATTAGCAAACTACTAAAAGCTTGCAAGCAAACGCGAACCAGATAGGTGACATAATACTCACATAATTACAAATACATACATACTTAACAAAAGTACCCAGACAACAAATATTCATCACAATTGGCGTTACACAGTTCGCCGGAATAGCTAGTATTAAATAAGCATTCTGAGAACTTTCCTGGCCTAAAGCACTTCTTTGAAATCTCTTTGACGCTCCATAGGAAGGTGTTTTAATTAAGAGCAGGATTTATTTCCATTGTTATCAGCGCGCGCGCCTACATTGTCGCCAGCCGCTTACGGCGTCCAATTAGTCGTTTCTCCTTTTCTGTTTAATGACACTTTCCTTCCGCACCGCTTCTGGAGATACCTGATAAATAACGTATGAGGGCATTGATTGCCGTGATGGTATAGTAGCTATAACGTGTGGTTTAGAATCTTGACGTCGTAGATTCGATTCCCAATTTCATCTCGGTTATTTGCTTTATTGCCGGTGAAGGAAAACATTGTGAGATCCTAAGAATATTTCAAGGGTATGCCTGGCCCGGCCTACCGGCCTGGTAGATCATGGGTTGCACTTTTTTCTTGTGGGAGAAGATCCCGGTGCCCAGCAGCGGGAAATTTTTCCGGCGATTTATGAGAACATTGATTGGCAATACTTTATTTAGTAACGTAGGTACATGATGACAGTTATCTTGTGACATATTCAATTAAAATTTACCATGAAATATTGGGTATTCTCTAACAAACTAATTTATTAATTATTTTTTCTTTTTCAGGTAATACACCAATACAACATTACATCTTTAAATTAAGATTGGTAAGAAGGATTGCACTTACACCCAAACACTGTTTTATTATCACGGTTGTTCAATACAGTAGTAATTATAATTTTGGTTACTAGTTATTATAATAACATTTATCGCAGTTATATGGTGGAGTGAGTTCCCGATATTTTGAAACAGTTATATGTACTATATTTCCTAAAGCGTTAGGGACTTCGGGGAATCGTTCCACAACATAACTATGTATATTTCGTAATTAATAATAGTAACTAGTATAGTGAACTTCCCCAGCTTTTGAAAGAAAATATAGAAATCGGAGTTTTTCACGGCTGGGAATCAAGCCCTTCTTTCTGACAAGGAGAGGAAAAAAGCCATAGTCTATTAGATTGGCCAAGTAGGTACGGGTTGGCGGATAAAAATTATTAATATAAACATAACAGGAAGTAAAATCACGGGCAGGCTACGCCCTAAGATTGACATTGATAAGATTGACACAGAAAACATCGACTTTTTCCGTCAACTTAAAAAGGGATTTATAACGAACCTGCATATTTACTCGTACTTATACAGAAACACAGTGAACCTAATAGGTAAAATACTGTATCAGTCATTGGACCATGTCTACACAGAAAGAAGGTGATTAGGACTTTCTATGTCTAATCCTGTTGTTGAAGCACTTGATGAAATTTGAGTAAACTCATCAGTGCTCAGTATATTTAATTTCTAAAATCGCTCTTAGGTAAGTTCGCCTTTCATTTTACTAGTTATAAGTGCATTTTTGTACAAATGCGTATTGTTCACAAAAGGGATGTTATAGATATGCTATTTCGGATCTGGATTCGGATACGGATACGGATACAGGAATAAAATTATATCGGTTTCGGACACGGTTACGGATATTTAATTATTATATAGTTAGTTTTGGATAGTTTCGGTCATAGATATTTGATAGAAGTAAAATATTATTAAATCATTTATTTCAGTAAACACCATGTACAATAAAATTACAATGGAATTAAATGTCACACAAATTAATTAGTTCATTTATATTGATTATTAAAAACATTCAGGATAGCAATAACAAATATTAACATCACAACTTATGTCCTAAAACAACATTCATCCATTTGTTTTGTATGGGGCAATCCAGTCTATCGTACATCACTTTCAGGATAATGTTACTACTGACTCGCACTCGCAAATATAAACACCAATAGTGTCTACAAATTTGTTTTATTTGTAGGTTTTGTCTAGTCTAGTCTAATAAAAATATACAATGTAATATTCACGTCGTGAAACAAAAACGACATACGAATCTATTCGAAACTGTCCGAAATTTTTGAAACTGATTCCATTACGGATATATTTTTATTTCAGATATCCGAAAGTTTCGGTTACGGTTGCAGAGCTCCATAACATCTCTGGTTCACAGCAATAAACAATATTTCTATTTATTACATTTTAAGACGTTTAAATAACTAGATGTACCCCGCGGTTGTAATCGCCTTGTTCCCGTTCCCGTAAGGGTCAGCTCACACCGAGACGCGACGCGACGCGACGATACTCAAAGAGGCCGTTAGAGGCCAATGATTTCGCGCTACGCCGCGCGTCGTCGCGAGAAGCATCGCAACGTCGCGAGGCGCATCTTAAAATCGTAGCAGGACGACGCCTCGCTGCGCAGCGAGGCGCAGCGGAACGTATCTACTAGCCGCGGGCGCCGCGCGGCCCCGCCCGCGCCTGTGTGATGTCTTCTTTTTAATTTTATTTTTGTAAACTTCTTCCTCTTCCTCTTCTGCAAGAAGTCCGATTATAACAAGATCCCAGTCTATCATTATATTTTCAATCGAGCACTCGACCGAACTGCATCAATTCTAAACGAAGTCTGAACGGAAATAGTAGAGAAGTCGCCACAGCGGCCTCAGGCTGCGCCTCGCGGCGTCGCGCGGCACCGTGAGACGCAGCACCGCTCGTGCACGCCGCGCGTACCGGCGATGCACCGCTGCGTCACGATACGTCGCGCTACGCCGCGAGGCACCTCGAGGCGCAGTGCTGCGTGGTGCAACTCGCTCTATGAAAAATGTGCGCGCAGCGTCGCGCCGCGTCGCGTCTCGGTGTGAGCTGACCCTTATATTCCCTCGGCGAAAAAGTCCATACCCTATGTGCTATTCCAGGCTATGGACTATCTGTGTCACAACCCAATTCATCCAGCCGTTTCGACGTGATTGAGAAACAAATGTGCAGATAGCCAACCATTCGCGTTTATAAGATTTGCAGGATAGTTAATGAATTGTTAAATAGAAAGAAGATTTAAGTAAAAGCGCTTAAAAAGGAGAAAAACGGAAAAATGCTTATCACAACGATTTTAGGTAATACTAGTATTTGAAAATGGAATCCAATGTTACCAGCCTCATTTCACAGCCAATTACACTTTACTTCCGCGCGGCGTCGCGGAATGTCGATTTACAATTACAAGTTTAGATGGTACTTAGAGATTACCATTCGTTCAATGGATTTAATGATATTAAAAAAAAATGGTACACATTTCTCATAAAACAATATCCAGCATCAAACTAAGCAAAGCTTGTCCTATGGTAGCCAGGCAGCTGATATAATACAAGTAGGTACTAATATTATAAATGACAAAATTTGGATGTTTGTTGCTCAATCACGTCGGAATGACAGAACGGATCGGGTGGACATTTGGAAAACAGATATATTACAGTCTGGAATGACACATAAGTACATACACATACTTTTATTGCGGGAATATAACGAGAGCGGGAAAACGCGGTGCACTGTTAGTTCCTGTATAAAATAAAATCATAAAACATACTTTTTAATATAATATTTATTACTGATATAGTCAAAATTTAATTACAAAAAGAAACAAAAACAAACATCAAAAAAATAAATAGATACAAAAACAAGTAACAAAAAAATATGTTACTGGTCAAATAAAAACTCCCCCACGCGCTGCGCGTCGCTCAAAGGTCCCCATAATACCATAATAATTATAGTAACGCCCATAACAAATATTTGAAGTCATTACACAAATATTGTATTTTTCCCATTGGCTGGGAATCGAACCCATGACGTACGACTTCGACTGGAGACTTACAACCACACCACACACCATTTAAACCACAAGGCCAGCCAGTAGTTGAAAACGACGTTCTTTAATGTCATTGCCAAATTCTACGTAAAGTTAAAATGCAGGTTAAGCACATCCCTATCTTAGAATTAAAAAAAACAATAGTACACTTACGAATTCTTGGGCTGGTAGCTTCAAAGAATGTCACTTGCAAATAAACACAAAAACAGTAAGCTGGTTGTAAGGATCCTCGCGATGTAGGCAATTAATTACGGACGACGCGTGCGCTTGCGCATGTCGTCTTAAAGGCTAAGCACGCGAATGCTACGTTTATTTCGTTGTTCTAGCAGCACGTGCCATTAAACTGCATCAGCTGTTCATAACAGCTGATAGATTGTAGACACCTTTACTCGAAAGGTTTTTTAAATATTATAAATTTACATTTTACTTATACCAACTGGATGCCTTGGAATTGATCGAATGACGTACCAAATGGATAAAAGGCAAAGGCTCATAGGCAATGACACGGGTACACCTCGGAGAGTGTGAAACTGATCTACATGATCTAATGCCACCTTACCTAGTATCCCATAGGATTGCTCGTTGCTCGAAAAAAAGACATCGTTTCGTAGTTGACGTTCCAAAGACTCGACGAAGAGGTTGGACTCTTCTATTGTGATAGGAATACAGTTAAGTTCAGATTAACTTGTTTTTTTATTATTAATGGAAAACATTGTAAGGAAACCAATAGATCCAAAGTAATATCTTTCAAAACAAATATCTCATAAGACCTTCACAAGGCGCCGAGTCCCAGCAGCAACGATCAGATGGCATCATAGTGAAATGTAAATGTAATGTGTTCCGTTCTAAAAGGCAATTTCTCCAGAGAAATTACAGGACTAAAAGATGAATCGTCTTTTACCTCTGGCTAACGAGCGCAATGTTATGCTTGGTAGTGATTTCGACCTTTCGTGTTCAAATAGCTATGTGTTACTATTATGGAGACATAATTAAAAATAAGTACTTATTATGCACATAGAACCACCCTGACAGCACACATAGGTATTTGAATTCATCACTCAGACAATATTTTTTTAGAACCCCTTTGTCTGCAGACTGACATAGGTACTACGACACAATCCATTCAAAATGAAAATCTTTACGTAGCTTTCTGAGCTCTGGTAAGATTATGTGGTAAATTATGACCCTGCGGACTGTTCCACTCAAATGCTAATGTTTAGCGTCAAGTGGCGTGCTTTGGTAGTCATTTACTGCACAGAGCACGCCCCCGAGCTCGGTTTCTAAACGATTTGCTCGATTGCTACAATTAACGTGGCACGTCGTTTCAATAATCGAAACATTTATATAAATTAACTAAAAAGTAACCATCAGCCGGGTTTGTGATTTAGAAAAGGTAGCGGAGCGATATTGACACTTTTAAAGAAAATTGGAGGACTGGTGCTCTAATGGTGTGATCGCCTAACTCAAATGGTCTGAGGTTTTATTTTATCTTCCTTTCTTTTCACTTGAAATTAAAGGGAGAGTAATCGCAAAGCCATCAAAGTTTTAAGCCACAGCGTGACAATTAGAGATAGCACTTGACCCAAATGTCAATTGTTAGCCTCATAAGATATTGGTCGAGCTTTTTCATTACAACGTTGTTTTGATCGACGAATCAACATCCCACATGTCCGTGATTCCATGAGCCGAGTCAAGGCAAATGAGCTTATCCTACTCGGTATTCACGAAATTTTCGTCATCCTGCAAAGTTACCGATGAGCACAGCTTCAACACCAGGCTCAAAATCGGGCTACCGTATCTTTGTTAATATTATTATTTTAGCCTATAAAAATAAATACATATAAAATATACATTTTTGGTGGACATTTCTTGAACATCACTACCTGCCCCAAACCAAGAAAACCTTGGACTATGAGATCCAATTACCTACCTGGTATAATACCAATATAACCATAAATACCATAAGTATGTATTACACGCAGATACATAGAACAAACATAAATATCATCCCATTGTACGGCAAATACCTCTCTCCCTTCTCTGCACTCACATTTGCATACATAACTTTTGATATTACTTGTTTACATAATTTGGAAACGCGAGGTGTAATGGTTTACCAACACGATCTGCATATTTCTGCGCAACAGGGGATTATCAAATTATTGGACCGAAAAATTGTTGCGCCTCTAATAACATTTAACCACTGATTATATTGCATCGTGGTATGTAACAAACCAGTAACACATTCCAACGTTCATAGCGTCTATTGATAGACTTTGTTAATTTATGTATGTAGCACTTTTCTCAATACAACTCAAATCAGTAAAGAATTTCAATAATTACATTTTTTTACAAATAACTCAAATTCAAATTAAAAATATTTCTTAAAATGATTTCAAACGATAATAAAATAACCTACGATCGTCGCAAAGGTTATTTTATCTACTCGATTTTGATAATTTCTTATTTAAAGAAATATTTTTAATTTGATAAGACAAAAGACATTTCTGAGGCATATAAAATTGAGTGAAATAAAAACATCGAAATTTGTCCAAACTATATAAACAAACATTAAAATAATTAATGGTTTTAAATTTTTCTGTATGACGGCGGTTCTCAATTAATTTTATGTACTTTTATGAATTGTTCCCAAACGCCTGAAACGCTTTCATAAATATTGTTATTTCAAACGGTCTTCCCTGTTCCGTTTAAATTGTATCGAAATCGGTCGAGCGATTTTTGAAAAATATACAACATCCTAAAAATTTATTACATTATTAAATTTTCGTTAATCCCACAACTTTGCTGACTCTAAGGAACAGTGCGTTTAGTTGGTAGCATCTAGCCACATATTATTTGGTTTGACACATGTTATTAAAACGAGTATAGCAGGGGTCACCAAATGGCGGACCGCGGTCCTCATCCGGACCGCCGCGCCGACCCATTGTGTGCGGACCGAAAAAATACCTATCCCCGCAGTATTTTTGTTGACGTAATGTCAATAGTTTGCACCAATTACATTCCAAGCTTCAGACAGATAATCAACAGCAAACAATTACACTTTTCTCATTGATAAGTAACCTTTGTAATTTCCGTAATTAAGTACCTATATTTAGTTAAAAAAAAAATGAAATATTTGGATCCCGAAGGTCATTTCATTTCTTAAAATGGACTCCGAGCGAAACTAATAGGTGACCCGTGTATAGCATGTTAGTTTAATGCACAAATTGCAATGGATTCTCTGGTTTCTAAGAGAAAAAATATGATTCGATACTACTTACGAGTACGAGTATAAGCAACGTTCGTGTAAAGTTTTCTTATAAGTACCATTCCTAAATAATTTCAGCATCTCTTTGAGCTCATTTCATGTCAAACACATGAAACTTTCTATAATACAAGAACAAAATTAAAAATTTTGACTAACCCCCGACTACCTAAGATTTGTTATCTGTACAACATTCTACTAGTCAAGCCCTTTCATTTGATACCCATATTAAGGGAGTTGTGAAAAAAGAAATGTAATTCGCCATTTTGTGGTATCGGCCATCTTTGATTTGAAATTTGTCATAGTGCAAAGTATTCTACTAATCAAGCCCTTTCGTTTGATACCCATATTGAGGTAGGTTGTGAAGAAATATTTTATCCGCCTTTTTGTGGAGGCGGCCATTTTGAATCGATATTAACCAAACATAGCTAAGAATACCCGCACGGTAATTAACTTTCAAATAAAAAAAACCGCATCGAAATCGGCCCATCCGTTTGATCCGCACTCTACGGTGCCACAGACAGACACACAGACAGACAGACAGACAGACAGACAGACAGACAAACAGACATCGACGTCAAACTTATAACACCCCTTTTTTTGGTCGGGGGTTAAAAACAACAACCACTGACATAGCAAAGTGGTATGCTCAATAATTTTTCTGTTTTTTGGGTTAGGGAAGCAAATCGGGAGTATAGAGGTTTGTCGTAATAGGAGAGACATAGGTTGCTAATGATAATGTAAGTAGGTGCACATTAAATGAGCAAAAGTGCAGTTTCCTAGAAAGCTTCGCGTCTTCGCCGATTATAAAAGCTGTTTTACAGCTTCTAATGTTTAACTGTCGTGATCAAAGGTCTTGTTAAAACATAAATGAAACTCATGTCAGGCAATAAGAAAGCTTCCGATAGCAAAAACTAACTTTTCTCCGACCTGATTTTTACAAGAGATCTAACTACACTGTCGTAGTAATTAAATACATGTAACTGCAGAACATGTTGTCTGAGTGGGTGTTTCTTGATAATTATAATTTGGGTGTCTTCAAATCGTGAGTGAATCGCTTCTGGGTCAGCGCGCTGCATCGTAGGTCCTATCGTCGCTTAACATTTTTTTTTAATGAAGTGTGACAAGTCGAGCAGCATATGTACCTGATGGTAAGAAACATGCCTACCACATAACAACACAGTGATGCACAGCTATTGGAACATGAAGAGTCCAAATCATTACCTAGTACTGCACTGCGCTCGTCACCCAGAGATCTAAGATGTTTTATCTCTAAGCCCTGTAATTTCTCTGGACAACATTAAGCGAAATGGCGGTCAAGCGCATACCTAATAAAGCCTTAGTAATAGCAAAACCATTTTATAAAAATATACCTAAACCACTATGATATTTTATATCATGACGCGTCAAATTTAAATTACCGACTTGAAGAAGTCTTAAGATTAGTGAAAAAAAATAATTAAATGGCCCTTAATGTTTTCAATCCTTAAACAGGGACCTTAACGCATTACGACGCGTCTTAAACGTGGAACACGATGATTATAGCAACAAAAACTTTTAAAAATTCCTATAAAACTACCCGTATCAAATTAAATTATACCTATACGTTAGGAACTAAAGCGTGGGAATGAAGCATTTTTTGTTGTCTTTTCTGATGAATTAGTGACCGCGATTAGGCTGGTTATTAATTATAACCATACGTTCAATGAAATATATTTTTAAACAACTATATTTGTCAACTTAGGGGACTCCATAGGACGTGGGTTTGATTTTGGATTTGTACTATAATATATAATTTTTATAATCTATTATATTTATCAACCTGGCTTCCACAATCTAATCTTATTTTGAGACTATATGGAGCTGTGTGAAACGTCAACCAATATAGATTTATCTATTTACTGTATGTTTGTAACTGAACAGACGGTATTCCAAGCGGCGACCGTAGGTAAGCCAAGCCGTTCCAAGGATTACAACCAATTGGCAGGAACAGTCGATCACATCGTTCATTTCATATTCAAGTTAATGGCTATACCCCATCTGTAGCCTACCCAAATTAAGTATTAGTAAAGGTAGTAACATCTCTCTCCTATTATGACAAACCTCTATACTCCCGATTTGCTTCCCTAACCCAAAAAAACAGAAAAATTATTGAGCATACCACTTTGCCATGTCAGTGGTTGTTGTTTTTAACCCCCGACCAAAAAAAGGGGTGTTATAAGTTTGACGTCGATGTCTGTTTATCTGTCTGTCTGTCTGTGTGTGTGTCTGTCTGTGGCACCGTAGAGCTCAAACGGATGCCCTGGTGCCCGGGCATAGATGCCCTGGTGCCCGGGCATAGAATGCGGCACCGGCTCTCCTCCTGCCTGTGGTAAGAGCCCACTAATGGAGGAACACCGACTGATGGCGGTATAACCATCTGAGAGACGGCGTAGTTAAATTCCGGCCGATGACGGGCAGCAGCGTCATTGGTACAAGAAACTACGCCCCTGCGGTCGCCAACCCGCATGCCCAGCGTGGCGACTATGGGCAAACCCTCCCCAAAATGGCAAGTCACAATAGAGAAAGGCCCCTAGTTCCCGGCCGCCCTGCTATTCCTAGCCAAGGCGGCGGCTATGGTTACGGCAGGGCAAGGGGTGCTAAGAATCCCCGGGCTACCGGAGGCCGCCAAACAACACTGACTCTGGCTACGTATAACGGACGAACGATAAGGCAAGACGACAGGCTAGTGCAGCTGGAAGAGGAGCTTTCACGCATAAGATGGCATATTCTGGGGTTGTGTGAAGTCCGAAGAGAGGGGGGAGGACACCATAACTTTAGAATCAGGCCATCTTTTATACTATCGGGAAGGCCATCAGCTGTCTCAAGGTGGGATCGGGTTCCTGGTTCATAGAGACCTCTGTAACAACGTCTTAGAAATCGCAAGTGTGTCTTCTAGGGTCGCGTACATTATTGTCAGGTTAACCGAGAGGTATACTCTTAAGGTAGTTATGACTTACGCGCCCTGGGAGGGACACCCAGATTCTAAGGTGGAAACTCTGTATGAGGACATTACCAAGGCTCTACGCCATACCTCCAGAGCACACTTCAACGTTGTTATGGGGGATTTCAACGCTAAAGTGTGGTTAAGTTCTGGTAGCGAATCGGTCATAGGATCGTACGGTTTGGGTCGAAGAAATGAGAGAGGGCAAATGCTTGTCAACTTCCTCGAAAAGGAGGGGTTGTTTTTGATGAACTCCTTTTTCAAGAAGCAACCCCAAAGGAGGTGGACATGGCAAAGCCCCGGTGGACGGACGAAAAATGAGATTGACTTCATCATTGCGGACAAAAAGCGTATATTCAGAGATATCTCCGTGCTCACCAGGTTTAATACCGGAAGTGACCACAGGTTAGTAAGAGGCACTCTGAATATCGATTTTAAGCTGGAACGTGCCCGCTTGATGACGTCAACACTCCGTCCAAATCTTCTCCAAACCGTAGTTGGATCTGAAACGTTTCAGCTAAAGCTAGAGAACCGATTTGCTGCTCTGAAACCCACAGAAGACGTGGATCAGAAACTCGACCGATTAGTTGAAGTCCTAAGAGATGAGGGCAGAAACTTTTGCGAATTGCGACATAAAGGCAGGAAATCGAAACTATCGAAGGAAACGTTACGGCTAATGGAAGAACGACGGACGTATCCCACGTTATCTTCGTCAGAACGAGAGACGCTCAATAAGAAAATTACCAAGCTTGTACGACGCGACCTCCGATCCGCTAATACGCTCTTGATTGAAAAATCAATTGAGCAAAATCGGGGTCGAAAGTATTCGCCAAACCTCTTGGTAAGAGCCATCTGACAAAGATAACTACATCGACGGGAAATATTGTAGCTTCCAAGCCGGAAATCCTTTCGGAAGTGGAAAATTTCTATAGCCAGTTGTACGCATCGCACGCTCCTCATCTCCCACTGGAAAATGGAGACAATAGGGCCACTTTGACTCGCCACCACACGGAAGATCTGCCTGACGTAAGCCTGGACGAAATTGTGCTGGCCCTTAGACAGCTCAAAAATGGAAAAGCCGCGGGGGAGGATGGTATTACAACTGAGCTCTTAAAAGCCGGTGGAACACCACTAATAAAATAGCTCAAGCCTTGTTTAATACTGTTCTCTTCACCGGGAGAACTCCGAAGACATGGCATAGAAGCGTGGTCATCCTGTTCTTCAAAAAAGGAGAGAAAACGTTTTTGAAGAACTATCGGCCAATATCTTTACTAAGCCATGTCTATAAGCTGTTCTCAAGGGTTATCACAAATCGTCTGGTGCGGAGACTCGACGAGTTCAATCCCCGAACAGGCTGGGTTTCGAAGCGGGTACAGTACCGTAGATCACATCCACACAGTGAGGCAGATTATACAGAAGACCAAAGAGTATAATCGGCCCCTATGCTTAGCGTTTGTGGACTACGAGAAAGCATTCGACTCGATCGAAACCTGGGCTGTTCTGGAGTCCTTGCAAAGGTGTCAAGTTGACTGGCGATACATCGAGGTGCTGAGATGTCTGTATAACGCCGCAACGATGACAGTCAAGTCCAAAACCAGCAGACGAAACATATCCATCTTCGTCGAGGAGTGAGACAAGGGGACGTGATTTCCCCCAAATTGTACTCAAACGCTCTCGAAGATATGTTTAAGACGCTGGATTGGGCTGGACGTGGCATAAATATAAATGGCGAGTACATCTCGCACCTTCGATTTGCTGATGACATCGTCATAATGGCTGAATCGTTGGAGGACTTACAGTCGATGCTGAATGGCCTAGTTGATGCTTCTCAACGCATAGGTCTCCGGATGAACGTGGATAAAACCAAGATCATGGTTAACGAGCGTGTAACTCCGGGACCGGTTGCTATAAATGGTGTCCCTCTAGAAATTGTTCAGAAATATGTGTACCTAGGGCAGACGCTCGAAGTAGGGAAGCACAATTTCGAAAGTGAGGCCATGAGAAGGATTCAGCTGGGCTGGGCAGCATTTGGCAACCAAACTACGTCGTGTCTTCTCGTCGTCTATTCCACAATGTCTAAAGACAAAAAGTCTTTAATCAGTGTGTCCTACCTGTCATGACCTACGGTGCCGAAACTTGGACACTGACAGTCAAAGCGGTCCACAAATTTAAAGTCGCGCAGCGAGCTATGGAGAGAGATATGCTTGGAGTTTCTCTGAGGGATCGTATTCGGAACGAAGTGATCCGTCAGAGAACCAAGGTAACCGACATAGCTCAACGCATTAGCAAACTGAAGTGGCAATGGGCCGGTCATATCTGTCGCAGAACCGATAACCGTTGGAGTAGACGTGTTCTTGAGTGGAGACCACGAATCGGCAAACGTAGTGTAGGACACCCTGAGACTAGATGGAGTGACGATATACGGAAGACGGCAGGCAGTGGATGGAGACGTATTGCTGAGGATAGGGCTGAGTGGCGAGCCATGGGAGAGGCCTATGTCCAGCAGTGGACTAAGATAGGCTGATGATGATGAAAGGTAGTAACAAATTTGATCAACTTTGAGTGTCATATTCATTTAAATGTAATTAAAAGCCTAAAAACAAGCTAATAGCTTCAACAAGGACGAAACTGCCACACAAGCTTACATCCTTTTAAGACCGATAAAACGCTTATTTCGCATTAAACTCTAGCTTAATTCCTTTCACAGGCTATATTAATTATCTCTGTACTGAATTTAATTTCAATCGTTTCAGTAATTTGGACCTGGAAGCGTCACAGGAAGACAAAGTTACTTTTGCAGTTATAAAAGTGGGATGATGAGAAAAATTGTTTTAAATGTAACATCTTCCTCATTTCAACTTTCATTTACTTAATGCTAATGACTAAATGCGAGTCTACGTCTAGTCTGGGAGTCACTACGCTCTGTCTAATTTTGATTGGCGTTTTTAGTTTAATAGTATACAGTTTCGAAATTGATTCGTCAGGAATGTTTGGTGTCGGGTTGTGAGTCTTAGTTACTCGGCTAATTTGCCGAACGGATAGTTCAATTGCTATTTTCATGTGTCAATTACAATCCATCGATCCTTCTTCATTATCATCATCATCAAAATTGTCAGCGGTCATATCGGTTCTCATAAAACGAGTAATTTTTACATCCGATACGTCACCAATCATCATCATCATTTAAACTGTGTAAGGTTCATGAGCTAATTACTGTATTTTAATATTACTAAGCTAATTACTGTATTTTAGTATATTTAATCTGTGTGATGTTCATTTGAGTGTCTATGTTTCTTGATATTTAGCAATGGCAACATCGTATCAGACTGTTATATTATCTATGCAAATGAACTTCACCTAGTTTTTTACTTGGGAACTGAACGTATAGCAACTGATTATATAAAATCCCAATAAAGCCATTATAAATCAGAGTAAAGGCTTTTCATTTTCTGAGATAAGGACCTGACCCTTCAACTGGTATAACCGACGTAGTTAGTCTCTGTATTCTGTCTTGTTACTTCGCAGCTTCTTCTCCTTCTGTTTTACGTTTTCGTATTATTCTGAAGCCAGTGATTGTTATTGGTTCATATCGCTTTCTTTGTAGTTTTACTGGTGTGTATAATAAAATTGTGTTGTTTTCTTTCCGTCTGTAAATGGAACATTTTGGCACCAATATTTTTTAACCTATAATTTATAACTACTCAGTTGTGTATTACACAGCGTAAACTGTTACATTGAATTTGTATATAATCAATTTGTATACATTACCTACTGGTATATATACTGGGTTAATAGACGATTTTTTCAAGGGCTAACTTTAGTTAAAAACCGGTAGTTTTATTAGATGTGATCTAATGATCACATGACCTATTACCGTGTTCAGTAGCCGTATTCACTGTGACATCAATAAGTTAAACACATACTGACGCCGGTATAACTTGACTTACTACATCGCAGAATTCATTGAGTTAAGCGAGTCAATTTATACTGGTACAAATGATTTGAAATTATTGGTTATCTTGAATTCACTGTTGCTCCGTTCTACCAAAACACAGGTTTACGGTAATTATGTTGACTCAATCAATCAGTCAGTCGTGTGTTTACCGGTCATGTTGATTTGGCCCGGCTTGCCCGCAGAACCCGCGAACTAACATGGTCAGTCTAAATTGACTCCAGATCTCGCTGTCTCTCTACGTCATTGTAGGTTAATACAAATAGAAATACAAAAATCTTTATTGCTTTATTTAACCCATATTTCTCTAAATTACTAATTACCAAAGATTTGTTTTTTTTTTGCTAGTTAACGTCTTTGATAATTACAATCTACCTTGATTTGCCGTAATGTCTTAGTGGCAAGAATGTCCACTGTTAAAACCGTAAAGAAGTAGGTTCAAAGCCGCACATACTAACAGTCTCATCTGTGCCTATACCACTGAATAATTTCCTTTGCTCAGACGTACAAGTTCGTCATTAGCACAGGCTTTAAAGGTGAAGAAAAGTATCTCAAATAAATCGATTTATTATTCCTAGAAAGAGTCCGTGGCTAACATGGTGAATTGAAGCCGTCCGTCCTTGTTCGGAAGGCCCGGTATCTCAGCAGTGGGAACATTAAGTGGGCAGTTTATGGCTATGTTTAAACAATCAACAATGTTTAGTTACGGAACAATACGCAAACATCGTCATACGCGATTATTTCATTTCTACTGCGGACCTAGGCTATGGAATTTACTCCGACTGAAGGTATTTTCGACGAACTTCGACTAGGAAAAAATTTAAAAGCTCTTCGGACTGGCAAAATGTGGATAACATGTCTGATGATGCAGATGTTTGTAAACATTACTCCCGCTAGCCATAAGATGGACCTTGGGCTTATTGCTATTCATCTAGTAAAAAACAGGCCCGTATAGTGACATACATTGTGCAGAATTTCACCGAATCTTGGATTCAAGTTGAGCCGCCAAATACACACATTATGGTAAAAAACAAACGATGATAGTGCCCAATAAGGCGTCGAGAATATAGGCTCTGGGCCATCGTGTGTTTACCAGCAATGTTGCCTGAACCCCACTGTGCTTTAGGCACAGTGACCGGGTGCCCAAACACGCGGGCCGCTTCCGAACCTGTTCCGCCACTTGCTCTGCAATTCAACCTGCGGCGAACAATGGAACCAGTCAGTTTGATTTACAGGCCTTCGGCTCGACGCACTATTTTCATACAACTTTAGATTGGCTAGGCTAGTTTGAAATGTGGACAGATTATTGAATACAAATGTAGTTTTTTCACGTTGGGAATATTTATGCCTCAGACAACCAATTCGAGTGTTAGCTATTATATAGTTAAAGATAAAATACGCAGTTTTAAGATGGTATGTAGGTAATTGAAATCTATTAAATGACGAATCAGAAGCCCTATGAGGTTTCTAAACTTTTTCATTCTCTTAGGAAATTAATTTTCCAAATTCTTTTCGTAGCGTTCGTCATTTGTTATTTAATTAACTTTTTTGACAATTGTTTTCACCTATTTTATTTTGTTGAGTTCTACGAGTATAATAGCTCTATGTGTTATCTGATGGATGTTTTTCCAGTTTTATTTAGTAGAATAATTAATAATTTTGTTTTGTCCTTAATGAAATGTGGAGAAAATGTTTTAGTTTTCTCTTTCAAATTACTTAGCGAAGTTAATGAAGTGAATGAGACCACTTTCGCTATTTCAACTTTTGCACATCATTAGTCGTACATGCCAACAATCCTTACTCTGCCACATCATGCCTCATCAGGTCACGTTAATTAACTAAAATAAATATTTTTAGCGTGTATGGGACTGCAACGTATGTACGACACTACGAAGTCTTGTACAAGCAATTTGTTGAGCTGGTACTTTCCATATTTATAGTTGTTTCGCGGGTACTCTCTCCGAAAGGCACGCTCAAAGCAGGTCAGTCGGGCAGTGAGCTTCCGCAGATTAATTCGCTGCGCCGAGGGTGGGAAGGGAATCGGAAGATTTCCTGGGAATGTTATTGCCGCCGAGAATGTGATGAGTGCGAAAATGTCAGTTTCTAAGAACGCAAGAAGGCATTTATTTATCCGAGACACGGCCTGAGACGCTGACGTCTCTTGTTTATCAACTAACCTTGATTGTTTGTATATTGTTGCTTGTGTAATAACTTTCGAGCTTTTCCTGTCAGTCAGAGTAGTATAACGGAGTAGTCAGATATTAAATCAAAACTACTTACTAATTTAATTATCTAAAATTAAAGAATTCCCAGCAAAACAAACAGAACCAGAACAGAAACGAAACCAGATACGCACGATAATTGAAATGTATATTTTTTTATTTACAAAATATAATTTACTACAACGTCAATGGAATCGAGAGGACAGAAAACTCGAGACTTCACATGATGCATACGTTGTGAATCGTGTCGTCTGTCGCATGAATCACAGCCGGCCCATTACTGTGTCACGAAAACATGTCAATAACCGAGGGGCGTATTTACCTATTGTTTGAGTTGCCATGGCGTTGGTCAGGTCACAGTTTTCTGTTCGAACTTGTACCTTATTTTTATAATGAAATAAAGCTGCGAGATGAGCAAAACAAGCGCCTAACATCACAGTATCACTCCTGGACAAATATCCTCTTATATTTTTGTTAATTTATTTATAAGAATTAATTTATCTGTTTCATATTTCAATATTGCCACATAGTATTCTGAACATGAAATGCTCATTTGCTGTCTAGTACTGCATTCATTATCCGGACAATTATGAAAGAGCAACTCTTCAAATCACGACATAGGAATGTAGACACTTTGTTGGATGACGCTAAAATATCTGGCAAAGGCACGCTACCTTCACAGTTCACGGTTGTCTGGAAGAGATCGCTTTTAGCGATAAGGTTGCCATTTGCTATATTATAAGCTTGTTTTTTGAGTTGTTTGTTTTGTTAAGTGCAATAAAGAGTTTATCTATCTATCTATTGACTAAGGCGGGCTCAGTAAAAAGTTCTGCCATTACAAATATTTTTTTAAAACAGAAAAAGAACCGTTATTAGTGATCAATCGTATATTTATCATGGATTTTGTTGGATTCCTTCAAGTCGTGTTATATCAATAATTGTAATAAGAATTGATAAAATCAGCATAAACTTGCCGATACATACATATGTACAATAAACGTGCTCCGTTTGTATGTTTGGGTTACAACGAGCTTTTAAGTTCAAGTGAAAGATCAAGCACAGCGATGCCGAAAAAGAATCCGTGTAATCAAATAAATGTTCGGCCCAATCATCTATCGACAGCATGACTGGGCAACCGGCGAAAAAATTCGAACCTGACATTGAAACAAGTGAAATCCTAACCTCTTCACGAAGTGTCAATAACTGCGTACAGTCGAATAGGTAAATTAATTTGCAAAAATGATGCTCCGCAAGATTTCACAGGTTTTATCCAGCTGAAAAAGTTGTTATTTTCGGGTTCATATATTATTGTAAGTGTGTCATTAAGTCGTTATGTCGCCTGTGTTTAACCACATTATTTTTTCAGCAGGTATTAAAAAGTGACATTTCGTATAGGTATATCATTATTTTTCTTTTATTTTGCACATTAAAAACCTATGTTTAAAACTTACTTATTATATGAAATCAATCACCCAACTATTTTTTTTTGTTTTTTTCCCTCGTCGGTGGATTAAATTTGTGTAAAAAACGTATTACTACGTTTGTCTATTGCGAATTAAATCCTGTGAACATACAAAGACTACAACACGCCTCTCACAGAGCTGACTGATTTACTATTTATAATAAGTATGTATTTAAGACTATATATGTATTATATCAGCGATCTGACCGCCATAGTACAAGCTTTGCTTAGTTTGGGGTCTGATGGTGTTGTGTGTGAATTGTCCACCAATATTTATTTATTTATTTTATTTCGTATGAAAAAATAATGTAATAAAATATTTTCACTCTTCTGCACCATTCCTAATTTGTTTGTCTTTTTTTTGTTACTTTTGGTCCTGCACCAATAATTTTTTTTTTAAATTTCTATTTTGTTATTTTTTTATGAACGAAATGCAAATAATTGAACCGTCGTAAGGACTTGACGTTAATAAACGACGGTTCAAGTGTCTCGTCAGTTTGACATTTCCTTCGGTTGATAAAATTATACCGCAGAACAAAAGTCTGAACAAATTTTGCGGGGTCAACGACTTGTTAGTATAAAAAGACGTAATTATTCTAAAAAAAGTGTTTGAATAACCTATGCGTTGATGATATAAAAGTCATCGTTAATATTTATGTGCTCGACTGTTCGTAACAGACTGTATGTCCGTAGCACGAAAGCGAACTCAATCACTTTCATCAGTGTTTTTTGTGGGAGCGTAATGAACAACACAAAAAGATATTTGCATCTATGTGGCACATCTTTTCCGAGTCGAGTTTTGGGCATCTTCGAAAGGTTTAGTTAGAACATCGTGTGCTTTGAGAGCTATTGAATTTGGGTTACCTGCTTTTGGGACTACGATAAAAGGAACTTGAAGGCACTTTAATGGGATCAGTTTTATTTTAGAAATTAGTTAAGGTTTCTAATATTGTGTAAGCGTAAACATACTTTATTAAAGGTGTGATTTTGAACTATGTATTAAATACATTCCTATAATAATTGTCCATTGTCATCAGAGTGAGAGCATTTTACTATCGGTGATAATGTTTTACTGTCTTTCATTCAACATTATGATATCTTGAATTTTTCACGTTTTAAAATATTTATTGTTCATTTTTTTCTGTCTCAGTTTATCATTTTAGTTCTTACCCATGTTGTAAATTAAAAAAAACCAGCGGCAATATTTAAACAGATATAATCGTTGGACTAAATTTCCCTTGCTTATTTTTGGTACGCGAACAACAAAAACCTAAATCTGTAGCTAACACGATCGGGTCCACAGAACCTGTTCCCATCTCGTCAATCTGTCTCGGCGCCATCAATCATGCGCCGAACAAAAACACATCAAATTACTCATCGTAATGTGTACGTGTACCGAAACGTCTATTTTCAACTCGCACGTGTGATTTTGTTCATTCGATGAGGTACGTTTAATTTTTTCATTCGATGTGGTTGAATTATTGGTATATGATACATTGTTACGATGTAGGCTATAGTTTCTTACATCGTGCTAAATTCAAGTTGGTTATGTTTGAAAATCTTTAGTAAGTAGTTTTTTTGGTTATTACTTAAAGGACATTGCATAAAATTATGTGTGTATTAAGAAGGTGTACTCGACATTTAAATTTAGATTGTCTAAAAAATAAATTACTATACCAGCTATGGTACCGTAAAAAAAAAAACACTTTAATAATTATAATTGTTTCCAGCGAAATATTTTGTTTAAGCCTGGTCATTTTTGGCACTACCAGTCTTATCTAGGAAAATTTATTTGCATCTGATAGCCCAGTATACCCGTACGTGCAAAGCAATAGTACTATTTAACATTGACGGATTAACATGCGAAACATAATGATATGTATCAAAAAGTGTTCAAAGTAAAGAGTGGCCATTTAGGCCACTCTTTAATGGGAACTTGAACATACTCGTACCTATTATATTTTTGTCGCGTTGTTCTCACATCGAAGGAGTTTGTAAATAGACGTCCGGCTGTGGTTTATTTTATTTGCGAGTTTTTGCGGCAAAGGCTTAATTGCTCCTTTATTTATTTACCGGTCGATGTTGACGTTGATTACACACTTTTGCCTCACTTTCTACGTGTAATTAGAAAATTCAAATCAACTTTTTTTCTCTCATTTATTCGTTGATTTTTGCACTTACGAATGTTATGTACGGTCGTATTCGTCTTTTCTTTCGTTTTTTGTTTGTTTTAATGACAGCATCTCAAATTTAATCCGTTGGAAATAGCTTCAGTAAGAATAAGAATCAACAAACGAAGCGTAGAATGCGCTTAAACTTGATAGAGTGATGATGTATTCAAATTAAATAATATTATTTACAAACTAAAATGTAGTAAACCTTATTAATGTCAAGACATTTATTGGAGGTTCCTTATTGCACATTATACGTTATATGTACAAATTATGTAAATAAAACTTTTTCCCTATACTTACTGTTGTATTTACAGCTCGGTATAACTTCATTCCGATCGGGGGTCCTAAGACCCGCACGTCTCCATCCACGTGCGGGCGGATGGAGACGTATAGATGAGGATAGGGCTGAGTGGCGAGCCATGGGAGAGGCCTATGTCCAGCAGTGGACTAAGATAGGCTGATGATGATGATGATGAAGACCCGCATGCCTTTATAAATCTGCAATACAGAATTGTGGTAGGTATTATTATCGACTCAGTTCGATAACATATTTAATTTATTCTAAAAATATAATGTTACTAGCTGTACCCTGCCACGCTTCGCTGTGGCACATTATATATAGAAATAAAATATTAAAATTAGATAAAAACAATCCTTGATGCAAATTATATGGCAGCCAGATTTTAAAATTTCAGCTTGATTTTTTTTGCAGAACTTTTGAGTTTTTGAAGCGTACACAAATTAACATAACATTTTTATATATAGAGATGGTGCGCAAAAGCGCTCCCCTGAATTTGAATTTACAATCACATAATGTCTCTATAAAAATCACAAATATAAAACACAGACGTTTTTCACGTGATGATAAAAGCTTTTAAAACAGTAATGTACTTTCAAGTTTCTCTACTCCGACGATTTTCCTCAACATTTGTGCAAACAGCTTGGAAAGTGAAGCGCTACACACGATATCGTTTAATTCCAAAGCAAGTGAGCGCGTTAAACTCCAATTTTCTGGTTGTTTACCGCCTGTTTACTTTCGATCGCTTTTAACCGAGCGAGATGCGTGTGCGTTTGTTTTTATTTTTATTGTTACTTTAGCGAGTTGCTTGAATTGTTAAACTTCTTTGAGTGATTACGTCGGAAACGTTGACGTAGAAGACAGAGGTGACACGTTTAGTTTTTTTTAAACTGTTAGGAAAAACTTTAAAAACAGCTTTTTATTTCCATAGATAGATAGAATACAATGTTTTTCCATAGATAGAATACATTGTTTTTTTTTTAATTTGTGAAATAAGGTAAGATGTAGTACATATTATACTCAGTTGTTATAATTTTATTATGTTCGGGAAACGTTTGATTTTAAATTATTATCAGCTATACATAGCTATTATTAGGATACATTAAATTAAAACACTGCCTTAAGTCAAATTTAAATACGCTATAATGTATTATGCAATCAGTTATGATCAAATCTCTGATTGCACGCTGCCAGTTCTCACAAGCTTATTCAATGTTTACATTTAAGATATAAAAATCTATTGTGGTACAGATCTTATTATATGGCAGTTCGAAAGTTTTAATTATGCCGATTTTAAATGCAATTCTCCACACGCTCTAAAGTGAAGTGCAAATAAGGTTTAAAATTGTTTGTTTCGTAATGTTATGTGATAGAAAGAAAGCTCGCATTGTGTATTACGAATTCGCTCTGTAAGTGAACTTTCTTCGAGCTATTGTGGTTTAGGCATGAGGTAATTAATACCGGCTTTGCAGTACTATTATTTCTTATGTGATGTTAACTGAGTCTCTGATTGCGAGTAGGTTGTGTCCACATAGCGGCTACAACGATAAATGTGAAACAATAAAGTTGTTCAAAAGCTTCCTTTTGTGGAGCACGATACGTGTTGCTTTAAAATTCAAACAAATGAATGTGTTAAACGATGTAAAATACTATTTAAAACGAAAAAAGTACAACTTTCGTTAGATTTCATTTCGTTATTTCGTTTTTATGTATAGTATGTATTTAAAACGTTATATGTATGTATATATCAGCTATCTGGCCGCCATACTACAAGCTTTGCTTAGTTTGGGGTTAGATAGTGTTGTGTGTGAATTGTCCACAAATGTTTATTTATTTACACCCAATCCATGGAGTATGCTGTCCGATTGGGTCTTTCTCAATCGATACAATTTGAGTTGAGAGTGGATCTGTTTCAAACGGCGCGGCGCCAGCGTGGAAATTTCGACTTAATCTATATTCTATTCATAATTAAATGTCCTATTATAACTAATTCTATTATTAACTGAAACTTTGAGTGATTTAAAATTTAGAAAATGATGTTTCTATTTTGACGTGACAACGTCTTAAATTAGGTTGCGGCTGGGAGTCACTTATGAAAAAGTGTAACGCTCGGTAACGTTACGATGAGTCACCGAACGAGAGAGAGGCCCGCCGAATGCCTTGCGTCTCTCTCCCACTCAACTATGATCGGTCTGCCGCGCGCGCAGCACTAGAGAATTAGGCGCATTGAATCGGCGCATGCTTGTGTCTCTGTCTTTGTCTTTCTCGAACGTTCTTGGCGTTGGAAAAACAAGAAAGCGTCATAATACAAGTTCACACGTGTGATTAAAGTATCGACAGCTGTGTCTGTAGTGAAAATGTGGAGTGCTTAGATTCGTCATTTACAACAACTACAACAATAAAGGTAAATAATTGTACACTGATATTTCATTATCGTAAACTATGATTGATTGATTAATTTCTTAATTTCATGAAAATACGTATAATCTTGATTGCGTATCAAACGTTTCTAAGTCAACTACGTTAAAAGGAACAACTATCGACTTGACTTTCGCAAGACACATTACAGCAGAAATACTTCCTTTCATTTCATATTTCTCCTATCATCGTCCTATCCTCAACAAAATCACTCAAATAGGAATTAGTTAAGTTTAAGTTTACATGTACAATGTTTTAGTAAACAAAATATATTTCTATAGTTAAAATTTGTGCAATTCTTATTTTCATTCAATTCCTTGTTCCTATTGTGCAATTTAATTATATTCATATCAATAAATATTCTACCGAGAAAAAGACGTTGTCACGTAAAATCTTCGCCCGTAAAACCGACTTTACAGGCAACCAGATTTTTTATTAACTTTGTAATTTATATTGCTCTAATGACTCAACGGCTGTCATCATCATCATGTTTAGCCTGCACACTATCTATCAAGACCCACTGTTGAGATTGATCTCCTCTCTCCAATGCCACTGTTTTCTACCTTGACACTCCACTTTCAGGCACGCTTTCAATTTAACGATTAACCGTCTATTCTACCAGAAAAGATCCTTCATTGGGGGAAAAAATTATGACTAATGTCTCGGCCATATTATAATCAATCAATCATCATTTTCCTTGTGGGCCTAAGTTTTACGTATACATACTATATATTAACTATATAACTATATACTGTATATTAATAAGGATTAGTGAGCTTTTTCAGGCTCTGCTCGGTTAGCGTGCAAGTTGTACAATATTGTAACGTTTCAACGTAAACATTGGAATTAATTCGAATATTCGAATAAACTTCAATATGTTTTTTTCAAGTCTTTGCTGTTTAAATGACAAATGACAAATGACAAATTGTTTATTGTGAAAAAGAGACACATCCAAATTTATATACATATACATACATCGTTCTATGAAATCTATTAAAATAGTTTAGTTGTTATAATGTTCATCGTAGTCTAGCCTTTGTGCGGTCGTGGTCAATCCTAATACGAATCGAAAGTGTTGCGATGTATATCGCAGCAAAGGTTATTTGCTGCCAATTCATTGTCGTGTGAGTTCACTGACTCATTTCTTTTTATCTTTGTGTCAATAACAGGTTTGCTCTTAATCGTTGTCTAGCCTGAAGTTAGGTGAAATTATATTACTTAGGTTTAAAAAAATAAATTCTTAAAATATGGTTCTAGATAACCGCCATCTTGTCTGTTCCCCTTTAATTATATTCATCAGATAATACCCACTCAGATAATGTATTTCGCGGTTTCATAAGTTATATTAATAATAAGTCACTCCTGTGTAATTATGAATTACAGTTACTTTAATGTTTTCAAGAGTTTTCAAAAGTTCTAATCAAAATTAATTGTTTTATAATTATTTTCCTTTTAGTTTTTAACCATTTTTTTTTCGATTATAACTAAAAATATCACATCCCATGTAACCATGCAAGGCGCCTATTAGATGACATAAACCGTAAATTGGAAAACCTTTTTCGAAATATGGCATCAATCAATGCTGACCTAAGAAGGTGTCAATTAAAACATAGCAAATATTGTAGTTACATAAATAATGCATAATTCAATATTTTAACCGGATTTTTTAACTGAGCAGGTTATATCCGCTTAGGTCCAATGACTCCCACACTATTGCCAAGCAATTAAACAATGCCTGAGGGTGTGAGTCTATCCATACTAATATTATAACGGAAAAGTTTTAGTTTGATTGTTCAGATGTGCTAATAGACCAAATATTAGCCGCATCTGGACAGACAAATTAAAGCTTTGCCGTTATGAGTCAAATTAGGAGAAAAATTGTATAAATATTAGATAGAGTGCTAAAAATGTTTTAGTCTATTTAACATCACAACGAGGTTTAGCTGTTATGTGTTATAACAGCTAAACCTAATAGACTGCCCATTATTTTAATTTGAGATTACCAATTAGTTTAATTTGGGGTCCGTATATTAAAATAGTAGGACCACCTTGGTCTGTTTTCAGCTTAAAAAATAGTAATGAACGAAAGTACCAGGGTATTTTTATATATATTATAGCCCTATGGATTTAATGCTAGCAAAAATAAAAAGGAGACTCATTTTGTAGAATTGAAATACTCAGCATCGTTGCTCAACGTTAGGCTAGGTGGTGGTCAAGTTTAAACCCAACCAGTATAAAATTCAGAGCAATACAGTTCAGGTCCGCGCAAAATAAATTAACGCAGCGGTCTAGATACAGCAAAATAGAGTTCTCTATTTGACTACCCCTTATCTATAGAATCCAAGTAAAATTTTATAAAGTAAGAGAATATAAATAAACGAAAACAAATGCTAGTCAAGCTAAATCGATAATTATCGTAGAGCCAGAATTTTCCTTGTTTTGTGAAAGAATATCAATAACCCCGTGATATTCTGTTTACTAAAACATACAATTTGTTCATAAATTATACCACGTGTAGAAGTAGATAGCTTACTGCAGAAAAGTAAACTGACGTAAATAAATCTTGTAATATAGCAAGTGAAACCGCAAAGCAATGCTTGTTTATTAATATGAGATCGCATCGCGGAGACAAGTGAATTAAACTTACGTCAATGATGGCTGTCCATTATGTAATGGATAGCCGCAGTAGGTACTTATTTACGGCGGTTTATTTTGGTACATGTTTTCTTATCAGTTTGTTATATCTAATTGGTAAGTCTGCTCTGATAAGGAAGCCACGCTTGTATTTTTAAAGTGGACCTGCCTGTATTTTTTTGGACCTGTCAAAAGTTGTCTTATGATTTTATAATAACATAACCTCACTTACAGGTTATGTTATTATAAAATCTACTCAGTTTTGGGTCCACGCAAAACAAGGTGATGCGCGGTCCGGAGTCAGACTACGATCCGCCATTTGACTACCCCTGATCTATAGAATCGAAGTAAGCCGTATTACAGTTAGAGAAGTCACTAAAACAAACAAACAGGCGTAGCTATTTAGCGTGAAGATTGTGTAATTTGTAACTAATTTGATAGCTTTTTCTTAGAATCGGCTCGGGGTAACTTATTATTAACTACGTTATTATGTATTTTCATTAATTTCTTATTTCGTCTTGTGTATTTAGTGAATTCACACACATTTTTGTTGCTTGCCTATTAATTACCGCCCCATATTTCGTGGCACTAATTGCTTTTAGAATAGGATGTTTTTAATTTGTCTTGTTCCAAAGCTCCATTTGTCCGATAGTCTCCGATGTCTCTGAAGCAAATTTCATCGCAATTCATTATTATTGATCTACCAGTAAAATAATATTTTTTTTTGAAAATTATGAACAAATGCATAAAGTCTTATCAGTTGTTCTGTCAACATTAGAGAAGTGCGAGTTGCGTATTCCATTGTCAAGAGTTTAACTCCATAGCCCCTAATGTCCTATACTTAACCTAACTAACTTCTCTTAACATGAAATGTGATGCATTTAATCCCGCCAGAACTATTGTAAAATGATTAGAAAGGCTCGGTCACGCGAGCCGGCACTGTTTTCGCCCATCACTCAATTGCCTGCTTATGTCGTAACAAGATTAAGTATTTGGCACATTACGCCGTTGTTATCACAGGGCACACGTAAGATTAACTGTCGTTTTCCTTTTCTTAAAAATTGCTCACGAAACGTTTACGATAAGTAACAACAATTTGTTTTAGTGAATTAGTCTCGATGTAGGTCGACAAAGGCATGGTGGCAAAGAATAGCGGTGGGAACGTCCAAATCACAGGCGTTAACAGCAGAACAGTAGTTCCAAATCTTTTTTCCAAATGCAAATCTACTCTACTTACCGCTTAATAGAAAAAGGAAAGGCATCGTAAAGAAACTAATATGTTCTAAGACATTTTGAGGACATATGAGTCCCAAAAACATTGGGTGTACCTTCTTGGGCAACGTGTTTTTTTATTTTTTTGATTTCCTTGATTCTCTCCAAATGAAAAAAGATCCAAGTAAAAGAAGAGTCCAAGCAGTGGAAATATAAATTAAGCTCCGAAAACTAAACTACAGGGTAGAGTTGAGACGCGATGGCCATCAGATGTGATGGCGTTCAAACGTACACATATTCATTCAAAACAATGGGTAACAAATACAAACCAGTTAAGATAAACATAATTAATATACAATCTTTCAGCTTGATTATAATTACAGTGATTTAAAATACTATACTATACTAATATTTATCTAATTTTCAAAATTTGTTTGACAAAATTAAATTAATACATTTGTCTATTGATATAAAATCAATGCAAGTGACGAGTAGGTATATTTTTTGTAAAAAAACATACATACGGTCGAATTGAGAAACCTCCTTTTTTGAAGTCGGTTTAAAACAGTGTTAAGGTCAAGATTTATAGATTTTGCTTCTAATGTAGTGTTTTCGGGTAAACAAATTTGTTGCATATTATTGTACATCTCTCCCAAATCGACGTCTATAAGCGGTATTAGCAAGTTGCTGGCAATCTTCTTGTTTGCGGAGTAATAATCGATAATAACAGTGGGCGGTGTGGTGAGCCGAGGCCCGTGTCGATTTGTTAGCGCCACCCACGGGGATGACTAGTGACGCTATTTTTAAGGTTGCCACCAAACACTTTTTTATAATATAGAGTGACGGGTGAGCAATTAATATGCACAAAACCCTCTACCGTCTAACTAAATCGGCTATGGCAATGATATTGCTATCTCTATCGTTTCAAATGAAAAAAAAAGAGAGAAAAATTTCAAAGCTAAGCCATTTTTCGTTCGGCGGTAGACCCCCTGGTGATAAGCACAATGCATGCCTATTTACAGCACAGTGTCACGAATATTTTTGGAGATAAAACATCCATATTACTGTCTAGCAATGGCGCTGCACTCATCTTCTGGATTTATTAGATGATTTGTCAATTTACCTTGTACCTACTATTTCTGGCAGAATAACGAATAATTGTGTCTGGGCATATAATAAGTGTGTATTTAGAACTATATAAGTATTATATCAATTGCCATCTCCAAGCTTTGCTTAGTTTGGGGTCAGATGGTGTTGTGTGTGAATTGTCCACCAATCTTTATTTATTTATTTAATATTTATTTATTTATTATATTTATATGTGAGGTTTCACTTGGCTCAATTGTCCAAAGAGTACAAAATAATATTTATATGTTATTATTATGTTTAGTCGCTTTTTGCATAATGTTATATGAAGTAATGAAAATGGGTTGTGACTAGTACTACAATAATAGTTAATGTCGAGCAAAAGTCTTACGATTTCAAATAAACTTAAGAAACAAAATTGTCGTCGAGCAATAAATCAGCTAATTCTTTCACTGTACACTTTCAACGTGTATTAGCTAATATAGACTGATTGGATAATATTAATAAATCTGTTCAGGATACAGCATTTTTATGACATCCCGTGTCAAGTGATTGTGATTTGTGAACTTTCGAAACTTTCTTTCAATGTAGCCTGTCTTCCTTATTTATGATAGGTAAAATTGCTCACGGGTAATTTTATAATTTCCGTCACACAGCTTAAGCTCTTTTCAAAATCACCTACACGTTTTTTTTTCAATTACTGTTTCATCTGGTTTAAATTGCTATGACAACCCTGAGAACCGTTTTAAGTTTTAGGTTTCCAGAAATGACCTTTCAGTCATCGCGTTAGGAGTTAGAAAGTAAAAATTGACTTTCGCTTTACGTTTTATATATTGGGAAAGTATTGGCAAAATCAGTCAATATACATTCACGTAATTTATACAAGTAAACGCAAAATATTTATTTACTGACTATTGTTATCTCCCCCAAAATTTTCGCGATATAAATTTATTCTACTATCATAAACGCAAAAATGTGGATGTCAATTATACTAATATTATAAACGTGAAAGTTTAGATATTTGCTGCTCAATCACGTCAGAACGCTTGAACAAATCAAATCACAAATTGAAATGAAACAGGAACTATACGAGTAATATCGCAGAGCACTGCTAGTAAATCATTATTCGGTAAATTAAGTTCTGTATGTAAAAAAAATATTTTATTTAGAAAACTTACGCGGTTGTTACAATTTTTTTTTAATTTATCCTTTCTGCGATACATGGTTGGTGGTTTTCGCTGTAAGTTTCAACCGCATTTAGCGGCCTTTTTAGGAGAATGTGTGTCCGCAATACTATCTCTTTAGCACTATAACTTAAGTCGGACTGAACTGACCATATCACCCGTGAGTGATTCGCTAATTCATTAAAAATTAACTTAATTTTTGTGATAATTCATGCGAGTATCATAACTTTAAATTTGTGAATTCCAAAGCGAATATTTGTAAATATTTCTCGCTTTCGCAAGTTAATCCTATTGACTAATAGATTTAAATTAATTTTACGACTTAGTTGACAAATTATCTCGTTGATTTAGATTTGTTTGATTGGAGAATCGATTGAGTTTGTTAATGGTTCGCTCGGGGCTGTGTGAAATTGTTTTGGAAGTTTCCAGTTGCTTTTGTGTGATTTATGGGGTTTTGTTACGTCACTGGTCAGCTTCTGCGTGTATTCGAGATACAAAATTAATGGTTCTGCCTGTGATTTGTATATCGAACCATTAGTTGGACAGCTTACAAGTGACGGCATAGTGCACAATCTTATTACTTTATACCCTTCTATCATCCCACATAGGTCTATGATTGATCAAAATTAGGATCAGATTTAACATAGAATTAATAGAAATGGTATTTTCTTCAAGAAAATGGACTAAGTAAAATACAATGAAAACATAATTGGATAACTTTCTTTCTTTGTCTAATATCTATTTACCTTAATTTAAAATTAAAATAATGTGTAATTAACCAGATTTTCATTGTTTCTTTGCTGATCGTATCTTGTAAACTTTGTTGTCTCCTACATATGGTACAAAATGTATAAAATGATATCGTAGTTGCTATTTTGATAACAATTGCAGAAGATATCGAACTTCAGGTATGTTCTAAATATGTTTGTAAGAATATTAGTACCTAAGTAAGATTAGGTTAGTGGGCCTTCTCCGCTAGCCCAGAGTATGGTAGCAGTGGGGAACCACTTGAGGCCAACAGCCATATTATAAGTTCATAAAAAATGTGTATAGTGTAGTAGTATTATGAATCGTATTAGAAGCATAGATGAGAAGAAACCAGCCAGAAATTAAATTTACATTGTTTTTCCATACAGATCAAAATAGTAAATACAGCAACACATCAGTGACCAGCAGCTGACTCTATGTTATTCAATCGGGCACACTCGGCGGAGCCTTCCACATCACAGTGTAACGGTTCATCCTTAATTACAGCCTACGGAAAAATCTCAAGAAGTTATCACTTCAGAAAAAAAAAACATTCAGCTTAATTTATCTGAGTAGGTAACCGTGTGGCGGTGTGTCTCGTTTTCTTTCGACCTGTAATGGCACAATTTAGTAGAACGTTTACATAACGATACAAAAATGCATCGTGCTCTCTTTGGCCATTGCAAAACGACGTGTATTTTGGTGCATCGTGGTTCCGTGTATTGCTCCATTGGAATCTGAGAAAAAGTGCGAAGGCAGGACGTGAAGTTTGCATACCACGGGTACTTAGTGTCGAAATTTCGTGCGATACGAAACGATAACAATTTACGAAACTACTTAAACCCATTACATTAGCAACTTAACAATAAGTAAAGGTTAAGTAATCGTTTTGGATCTGAGTTTCCTGAAAAAAAATTGGTTGTCTGTAAAATCGGTTGGTTTACGGACGATAGTTTAACGTGATAACGTCATAACAAAACATTGATAGATGTGGCGCAACCGTACAATGAGCGTAACGAGACATAACGGGACACTTTTTCGTGCGTGCAGCCGGTTTCATCGTTTTATTAGATGTTGTCACGTCAAAAAAATTAAATCTCAAAATTCTCACTTGATTTTCACATTATTTTGAAGTAATTACTTGCTTTGTCTTTTGGAAAGATACAAACAATTTATCATTTAGTTCAAATATCAAAATGTTTATAAGCTGTTACGCTGATTTCTACTTTTTACTACACTGTCAATAATTTCTGTTCCTACGTATATTGTCATTTTATCCGATGTCAGTTAACAGGGTTAATTTGTCTACTACGACATCATCTACTGCATTTAATCGTAGATCTATCTTTACAATATATTTTCGCAAATAATTACAGTTTGCTTACGTCTAATCAATTCATTGCTACTTTGTCTACATTCAAATAGGTAATATTTCATATTTGATTCACTACCTAAAGCTATCATAGTAATTGTTTGTCTCATTAATTACATAAATTTTCGCAATGAATATCTTCATTACGATCGTTTGTTGTTGATTGATAGTAATGATAGTCCGTTCTGTGTAGCATCACAATGATCTACAGCCAGACACAGTATTTATCACAGACCATCGTGAATGCTTGATGTTACATTTCACACAATGGAGGAATAAATAGATCGATTAATGACTCTCATGATATATATACTCTGATTTGATGTATCGGAGAAATTTATTACTGTACTAGCTGCGCTCTGCGGTTTTACCCGCGTAAATTCCCTTCCCGTTGTTTTCCTGGAATAAAAAGTAGCCTATATATTCTTCCAGACTATAATCTGTGTTCCCAATTTCAAGCTGATCCGTTACGACGTGGTTGAGCTACAAAAATGCAAAACATTGTCATTTTTATATTTTAGTAGAATTAAAGAGTTTTTAAAACGAAATTCATTTTTTGAAACTTGTACGCACTGTATTTGTCGCACTTGTTATGTACATATTGCCGGAAAACTTACTAAATCATACAGATAAATCATCTTAGATTCAACAAACGCAGTGCAGTAGTATGTAATGATTTCGGCTCTTCATGTTTCAGTAGCTATGTGACAGTGTGCAGGTTGCGTGTTGCTTACTGTCTGTCACATTACATGTCCTCCTCGTCCCTTTACATTTTACTAAAAAAAGTGTAAAATTTGTATCTTTAACTTGCTTTTTGCTTGTGATTTTGTGCATTCAATATAGTATATCTAACTATCTGTGTACCCACGATGAAGATTATCAACGTTCCATTCAGAATAGGCTCTACTCATCAGGGAAGGCAGTAGTTATACATTTTATTCTATGTCTTCTTGTACTACATTTCACAAACAGTTTTGCTTGCGTGTGTGTACCACAGTGTACTTTGATAGTACGTTTGACCATTTAGAGGTCCAGTTTTGACAAGTTCTTTACATAAAAAATAGTGTCAATTGTATTAGGCTAATTAATAAACATCTAACAGAAACGGTAAAGTTAAATATATTTGTTCCCTTTACACAAGACAATTCCCGTTAGGCAAAAATCAGTTTGAACATTTTAGCTACTACATATATGATTCGTAGTTATGATTGTTATGAGTTTATGCTTGAACAATGTGCGTAAAACAGCATCGAAATATCGGATACTCGCTGCACATTAAGTATTACTACGGTAAATAACAAGCAATTAATAATACTGACGTCGTCATAATCATTTTAGCCCGTTACCCCCCATTACTATTGAGTAGCCTCTTGGGCCATTTAGGCGTCTCTTTATATACCTACTCCATTACAATTAAAATTTGTAAGACTAAAAAATATAACTGGTAACCTACGAGTATATTGTTACGGCTTTTTGGATTTTCTGTTATCTAACCGAAGTCTGTTACTATTAGTAAATTATTTTTAGAAATTTGCATCCCATACGAGATATATCAAATTGTATGAAAATTACTAAACCGTAGCGTACTAATATCATGGAATTTGCGTGCTTAGTAATTATAAAACAGAAAACTGAAAGCAGATTTGCATTGAAATCACAATTATTAGTTTTGCAAGATTTTATAATACAGAGCGCGGAAAGTCTTCTTTATTTGTAATTTACTGGACTTTATATTGGCATGGGTTAAAATGAATATGTGAGTGAATAGGTACAGAGGTAGGGAAAAAATTAAGAGAGAATAGATGAACTATGCATACAATCATATAAATGAATGCAAATGGGATGAGTACTAAGAAAGTGATAAGTAATAATGAAATGAAAGAAAGGTACATATTGTACCGACTGCATGTGATAAGATAATGTTGAGATAAGGGGGAAAAATGGCAAACACTAAATACGTTTTGAAATCTTCAAACATTGTTTTATTGATTCTACAGCCATCGCTTATAATCTTATGATTAACAAGTTATAAACCTACTACGATTAACATACATTTTTGTGAACTGTGAACACTCATTGTTTGTTGAGCGAGTCTATTATTTTTAAACTTGTTTCTTTACATACCATTAGACATTTTAACACAAAGTTTATGGTTAGGAGTGCCTAGCTGACATTAAAATAATCGGGATTTTATAGGGAAACAATTGATAGTGGTCGTAAATAAATAAGTACTATTACATTCCATGATTAGATAACATAATTATGTAGAATCAAACTAGATGCGTAATTGCTAACTCACTAATTTCACTAACTTCACTAAAATGTTGCTTAGAGTTGTATTTGATAGATAGTCGGTACTGTAAAAAAGTACTTATCAGTAAATGAATATTGTTCGAGATTTTTTGCACGTTACACAATTTCGTAATTTGTGCAGACTTAAAATTTTTCCACTAAAAATCTACCGGAGCTTAATAATTACACCGTTCCACTTGCAAATTAGCATTGTCGTCACTTAGCCATCTTTCCTCAGACGTTTGATTACGCAATCCCGCCCGCACTCGTGGGAACTGCGAAGAAAATGAGACGTCAAAACTATTCCACTATTCCACCTTCTTTTAGATCGTTTCATTGTGTTCGCTGCTCACTTTTCTTTGTTACGAAACACATTTCTCCTGGGGCATTGTTGTTTTTATCAATGTTCATAACGGAACTGAATTCGCCGAATTCATGGTGTGAAAGAAAACACTCCATTCAGTTATTTCATAATGATAGTTATGGTATGGTAAAGGAGATTTGAATTGACGAGTATCTGCACAGAGTGTGTACTGATATTTACCTTCAGGCGAGATCTGGTGGTCAAACTTGGATATAAGCGCCATAAAAAGGGTCGACATCTGATGAGTATGTGGAATTGTGGAATTGTTTTTAAATAAATAACGGCAGTGATACAAATTATTCATGGTTGGTTAACTACTCAAGATGTAGTTAAAATAATAATTACACACACATACGAAGATCCCACTTTATGTTCCCACTGCTGGGATTTGGAGCTTTTGCTCAAAGTCTTAATCCATCACGCTGGCCCAGTAAGGGTTAGCGGATGACGTTTGTCCACAGAAAATATATTGGTAGACAATTTACACACAACACCATATCTTAGATGTCTTCACGACATTTTAAATTTTAATGCATTGCAAAAGCCAAACTTGTACATCTATCTGCATTTGAAAAAATACTCAGAAGTGTACGATATCACTATAAACTAAACGATTGAGAAGAACTATTAACGAGCGTGGTGGTATAAGTTCTTTTTTTTCTCAATCTCGTGTATTATACTCTACATGTGCTACTTATGCTAAATCTGAATCTAGAATTATAACTTAATCATCCAGTTTTAACCACAATCCTGGCTCATTAAACCCCTAATATAAGTAAAACCTTAAACCATTTCTATTATATCCTACTCAAGAGCATAAAACATTTCGTAGAATGTTTAGTACTGGCATTGTCGCCGGGTCCCGTTCTGCAGTTCGCTATTTCCCAGGGAAATTCTGCGCATTAGCATGCTCCGCCGACGCTCAATGGAAAATACTGCGAAGCGATGCGTTTTGTATTTATTTTACGTTTACAGCTAAGCATTTGTTTAGTGATTACATTTTTAATTGCAAATAACTAGGAAAAAAGTAACTGGATAGAGAGTAAGTCGGCAACGTGGAGAAAACGAACGGCAAACTTTGTTGACAATTTTAGTCAGTTCGTTGATCTTTTATATATAGGCAATATAATAAATCCTTAATCACCGACTTCACATAAAATTAGGTGTTTAATTGCATTTTATTCACGATTCCAGTAATAATAAATCTGCAGACACGAGATTTGTGTTATTAATAATAATAAGCCAGTCGACATCAGTAAAAAAACTAAAATCATCCAGCTGACACTTGCATGGCAAAAATAACAATCAGTCAGCCGACTGACATATAAACTTTACAACACAATCCTTAAATAATAAGTCAACCGACATCAGGCAATGAAACAAAATTAGTAAATTAGCTCTACATACCCGCCACAAATCGACATAACTATTTGGTCTCCGGTATGGTCTACGTATGTGCGTAAGTATAATTAGTTAATAAGATTAATTCAGTAGGACCATGCGCTTTCTGTACTAGCCAAAAGTTCTGTAGACAGTACTTACAGGCTAATTAAAGCCAACTGGCATTGGCTCCTTAAAAAAATATAAAAATTGTATCGTCAATACGAAGAAGTAGGAACTTCTCAGGGACGTATACTGAATTGAGCCAAGTAGATTATGTAGATTAAACCGAAAATATTAAATTTTTTTACTCAGACAAGTTATATGGCTAAATACTCAAACATTTTATACGATATTTCGCGCTCATGTCAAACGTCCAGAATTCAATTACTTCAGCTGTCGCTTGCGCGTCTTGGAGTTTCCGCAGACAAGCTGGAGTGCCCATTTCTGATATTGAAACCCAACCGCGTTCAGTTCAAATATTTGTGTGATCTCGGAGATATTAAAGATATTGATTTTATTTTCAACTGGTTTTACTGGTATATATATGGTGCTGTACTATGTAATTGGGTGTATAACGTTTGATAGATCTGTCTACTGATCGCATTATTTCCTTTTTCAAACTATAACGAGTGTAAACCGCACTTTTAACCGCTATCAGCAGTTTTAGCTGCTATTCTATTTGTTATGCTATTATTATTCTATGCTGTTCGATTTGTTACCCCTTTTTATAGCCTAATCGTATCGTTTATTAACCTCTGCGTTAAAATAGTTACTTTGAGTTGTACGTGTATGTCTGTGGCATACGTGTAGTAGGTTCTAAATGGATGAACAGATTTTCACGTGCTTTTAAGCTTACTTGATCGGATTCTTGTCTAAAATTTCTAATGTCATAATTTTGTCATTGTTCTCTAAAATCAATAAATTTGTTTGTTTTATAAGTGTAGTTTGTAAACAGCCTGTCTCTGCGAAGCCTCATTCTGTTTGACAAAAAACATAATTTTATTTTTTACTGTGTACTTTAATTCGATCCACAATCTCATCAAAGGCCGTTTTTAAAACGCGCGATTAAACAGGCCATTGAACTTTAATTCCAACATTAAAAACGTGATGACAAAAACCGTGACGGATAGAAAGATCAAAATAAACAATAGTGACACCCAAAGACAATCGCCGCGGCGTATAATTATCTTTAACGGTTAGTCAGCGGACTGTCTACGCCTTTTTAACTCTATTTTCATGAGCCGCGATTCTGTTTGTCGAAAATGTTAACGATATGAAAATAGCTGCATAATGTAAAGAGCTTTATTTAATGTTTAAAATCTATTGCGGTTGTTCACTACTAGTTGAGTAATGGTTGACGTTCCAAAGACTCAAACGACTCATTTGTGATAAGAACACATAAGCTGTATAATGTGTTGCCTGAGTAGGGTTTTCCCACTAGTTATAATCTTCGTGTCTTCAAATCGATGGTGGATTGATTTCTTATAGGTGAACACGTTCTATCGGAGACCGCATCGTCGCTTTACATCAGGCGAGACGGCAGTTTATAAATCTAGAACAGTTAAAAAAAACTAATGGCGGATAAACTTGTCCGTCCGAACATCGTTACGTCAATATATTAGAACATTTACGGAGGATTAAGCAGTAATGTGCAAACATTACTGTGTTCCGGTTTGAAGGGCAATGTTTCCAGAGAAATTACAGGGCTTAGAGATATAAGATCTTAGATCTCTGGGTGACGAGCGCAGTGCAGTGCTAGGTAATGATTTGGACTCTTCATGTTCCAATAGCTGCGTGTCACTGTGCTGTTATGTGTCAGGCATGTTGCTTACCATCAGGCACATGTCCTGATCGTCTCGTCACTCTTTATTTAAAAAATAAAAAAAAAAAAAAAGGATTCAACTGACACGACCCAGAAAGTCCGCTCCAATCCACTTTGGAGGAGCTAGGCTGGCTCGGGCGAGCCCTGGTGGAGGAAATGCACATGACAGCCCAAGCGGAACGTCATTGTAGTGGGTACCCTTCCTTACATCGATAATTCGGTGTATGTGAATATTGATGAAACGCAACACAGATTTAATTTGATCTACGATTGCGCGCATTTGTAGCGTACTAACACTTGTTTTGGTTGCTGCATGCCGGGAATACTAGCCTTGACGGAGACAGGTTCATGTCACCTATGGGCACATGGGCAGCTGCAACACGCGACTCGATGCCTTAGGGTCTATAAGGGAAGTAATTTTGTTACATAAATCTACAGTTAAATTTGCTATCAGAGTGTTTTCCGCTTTTTTAGTCTATATCGATCTACACTGATTTTATAGAGAATGACAAGTAAGGATGAGTGATACTGTGGAAAAAAAATTATTTCAAGATAAAAATATGTAATTAATAACTCAGATGGTCTATTGCATTGTGTGCTTTACAATAAGATAAATAAGACAGAACTTGGTTTTGTGCGTAATTAATGCTTCACGAACGCTCATTGGCTATTGGACTCTTGGCAGAGTCCGTCTGGGGAAGTACCACATCTTTGCCAGTTAATCTACCGCCAAGCAGTAATGTGCAAACATAACTGTGTTCCAGTTTGAAGGGCAATGTTTCCAGATAAATTAAAGGCTTAGAGATATAACATCTTAGATCTCTAGGTGACGAGCGCAGTGCAGTGCTAGGTAATGATTTGGATCTTCATGTTCCAATAGCTGCATGCCAATGAGCTGTTATGTGGCAGGCATGTTGCTTACCATCAGGCACATGTCCTGCTCGTCTCTTCACTTTTTATTTAAAAAAAAAAGATCCATGTTATACTTACTATTCAAACATAAGTTTGATGTCCGTGATGAAACGATTCGCTTAGGAAATTGTATTCCAAGCCCGTTATTGTTGAAACTTACTCGTACTGTTCATCTGTAACTTCGCAAGGCGTAACAAAACTTGTGCGACAATTTGCATGAGGAAACATCCCGTCCATTCTGCCGTCAGCTCATTTACATGACACTTTCCATTTCCGCTAGATGGCGCGTTACCCTCACTTGCACAACTGCTGAATGCCGCGTACACATTGTCTCTGGAACGTGGATGCGACAAGCGGGGTATTGTGACTGCTGGAATCTGTAATTGTATGAACGTTTACAAAAAAAAAATTTATTTTGTTAGGAAAAAAAATCAACTTTTCAGATTGTATTAGTTTATACATAAAGTGACGTGACGAGCAAGATATTGTATTTGCCTGATGGTAAGCAACACGCCTGCGCTTGCGCTTGCCACCCAGAGATTGAGATGATCTCTATGCTCTTTAATTTCTCTGGAAATATTGCCCTTCAAATCGGAACATAGTGATGTTTACACGTTACTGCTTGGCGGTATGTCTAAACAGTATATGTGTATTTTTTGCTAGAAGAAATAGTTGACAATTGCATATAGGTATGTTTATAAATAACGTTGTTGGTAAATATCGATTTGTGACGTAGTAACTTCTAAGGTCAGCTGACATTGTAGTACTCGTTCAGTATGATAAATGAAAAGCTGTATTCTGAATATTTAAATAACATTATGCAAACAATTATATAAGAAAGCTATTTTGTTAAAAGTCACAAAAAAAGCTTAGAAACTTTAGAACATTTCTAAATTTAATTCTACTCATATGCGGTCCGATTCGATACATACCATTTTACAACTGACTTAACAGTTTGTTTCAGCCTTTTATTTTGTTCGTGGCCTTTTCATTTGTTTCTAGCCTTTTCATTTGTCTCCGTCCTTTTAATTTGTTTCTGTCTGATTTCCAGTTGTATTTAGCAACACTGTATTTACATTCGCCATTCAATCACACAGCATTGTATAAACATTAGCTCGAACATTGTACAGGGCTGTCGCGGTGCTGTCACCGCCGGCCGCCACGCACAGAGTTATGTGCTATTGAATATTTAGCAGCCGTTACTTGAATACCTTTTGTGACAGCCCTGAATATGGATATATTTCCTTACATCAGTGAGAAGGTATTTGAGAACAGTGAGCACACGCTGTTTGTTTTTGGCATCGTTATCATTTGCTTTGTAGGTTCGATCAATAAGGTTTAAATTCACGAATAATTTTTAGTTGAAAGAGATTATATTTGCAAAGTTAAATAAATCATATTCATGATAAGTTTCAGTTCGAAGTAAACTAAGTAAAGTACAATTATTATATAGGCGACTCCGTTAACGTCAGGTAAACGCTAACGAATGTCATACATAATGACAAATATACATTTTATATGTCCACTAATAATCCACTGTTTAATCTGTCATAATGTTAGGTAGGGTTTATGTGACGTTATCGGATATAGTATGACATAAAATATGTCCATACTTCAAACTAGTATTTTTCTAAATCTTGTATGATGCTGATTTCATTACAGCCATTTGCTTGGATATTCTAATCTATCACAACTCCATAATAGGATTATGACATAATCCTGACTAGTTTCACCACTATACGGAAGCTGCCCTGTTCAAGAAACGATTAAGTCGTGCGGAGTAGGTTCTCATTTAACACCTAAAGCTCTCTCTGCTATCATTTCAAACCACTCGAGAGCTTTACTATTCAGAGCTTGGTACAAAAGCTGTGGAAATGCAGCTTTCCTGACTTTCTTAATAGATCATTAGTTATATCTAAAAAGCGCAATGAAAAGGGTTTCAGAGAAACGACATATAAGGATTTGCTTCTGACAGTTTCGATTTAATTACTTGGTCGTGAAATTAACGAGGTTTTCATGATAGTTACATTTTAGGATTGTAGTCTGTTTAAACTGAAACATACTGTCAGCCACACTAGTTCTTGCGTGAAACTTACCATCAAAAGGCCGTTTCTGATTTTTTTCTAACTATTGAAAATTTCAATTGTTTCACATGTAGATAGACACACATTATTATCGATAGAATTGTGCTACTCCATTGTGCTGCATGTATCTCTTATGTAGGTTTAGGTCAATTCGTTTAAATTGGTCAAATAAAAACAACAATGCATACAGGATGTTTCATATCTTATCTATATTTTGAAATTAATAAGAGCTTTTGTTCACGTCTACGGACACTTACAAATTTTTTGATTAAGATCTTTAAATAGAATTCAATTTCATAATTTCATAATTCGAATTTCAAAAATTTCTAGCATGTCTGTTCTTCATCAAGTACAGAGATAATAAATAAATATTGGTGGACACAACATATTATATTGTCGATTTTAGCCGTAGACATGGCGCATAGAACTAAATCACGGTTGTTTATCGGACTATTCATAGATAGACAGATTAATTACGGAAGATTATGTAATAAACCGTGATTAAAAATACTAGTCTAACATTTTTTTTTCAAGCAAAAACCAAGAAGTATATTTTATACCAGTATTATAACTGTCGAAGTTTCAATGTTTGTTGCTCAATCACGTCGAAACGGTTGAATGGATCGGTTTGAAATTTGAAACATAGCCTGGAATATCTTATGTGCTTTTCACGGGAACAAAGCAGGTAGCAGTATAATATAGTTTTAATAAGACTTTAATTTTACGAGTACACCTCAACAAGATTAAATTAATAAAATCAATTACAACTTTGATGTGTGAAAGAAAATGCGTTAGGCACAGATGTCTCTGCACATGGCTTTATTTGTGTTAAACACAAAGAAGCACAACTTGATTTTAGGAATTTATCTTTGCAATTTCATAATATTAGTATAATTGCCAGCAAACAAGTTGACCCAATGAAGTTAGCTGCGCATGGCTGCGCAGAATCGTTTTTAAGGTCTCTTTGGTGGAAATGCACATGCGCGAACTTTCCCCTTCCACGTCACTTTTGGGTCAACGTGTTTGCCGGCCTCTATACCCACGTTATTTTTTTCCGACCACCCTGTATACATTGTTGCTGTAGACAATCATCTCGTGTTGGGCGACAAATCAAATTAATTAGCCGCATCAGTGGGCGAGGGTCGCTCTATCGCGTTAGCCCAATTGAGCGCCATGACCACCTCTCCAGCAAGGATGTGTTATTGAACATTGGGACTACCTCGCTAGCTTGCTTTTTTATCAATAGGAGATTGTGCTTGACCGCCATCTTACTTGATGATGAGCAAAGTTGTGTCTACGATGCAGTGTGCTTGACTAGAAGAAACCGATTTACTCTCAACTCGAAGAGCAAAGTTGCATGCGCCAGGAAAAACCCACACAGGCAACGTATTTCACAGCCTAAACGATCTTATTATGAATTTGGAGTCAAACTTCTTACTTTTAGTCTTTGGAATGTTAACCGTGAAACTACCTATGTCGCTCTTTCGAGCTACGAACAGTCTTATAAAACCAATGGGATGATGTGGTATTAGATCATACAAATCAGCAGCACGCTCTCCGAAATGTATCCAATAGTAATTTTTTTTTTTTAACTATAATAGGTTCGCACTTGACCACCATCTCGCCTGATGTTAAGCGATGATGAGATCTACGATGGAGCGTGCTTACCTAGAAAAAACCGATTCACTCTCGATTTGAAGACACCAAGATTGTAACCATCAGGGAAAACCCACTCAGGCAACGCATTCCACAACCTAGACGTTCTTATCACAAACGTGGAGTCAAATCTCTTCGTTCGCGTTTTTGGAACATCAAGCATGAAACGATGCCGCCCTTTTGTGGAACGAGAATTCCGATAGAAGAAAGGGCAAGGTGGTATTAGATCATGCAGATCAGTTGCACACTCTCCGAAGTGCATATAAGCTATAAAATCGATAAGATTTCAACTTCGCGGCGATGGCAAGACTATGAAGTCTTTTTCTACTGAGGTAGTCGTTGCCTATGAGCCTGTCTTATTGACGATGGGTCAATCGCTAGGTTCTGAGATCCATTAGGTAGCAAGATCTACAATAATAGCAGTAGTCAATTATAAGGAATACCTACATATAAAACAAAATAGCGGGCAAAGGCAAGATTCATAGATAATTTGGTTTAGTTGTTAAAAGAAGCATTGTCGTCTAGTCCAGTCTAAGTCCAATTAAGCACGGGTTTAAAGGTTTTGGACTTGTCCCTGAGATTCATGCTTTTGGATCGTAAAAAAATTAAATAAAGGAAAGGCTCGTTTAGAGTGTTGGCCAAAAAATGGGATTAAGAAAAATAATGTAGATATGGGGTCGATGTGGGTTAAAATAAAATACCACTAAAATACGCAGCATACAATGTGGAACAGAGATAGTTGTCCACTTTTTAAATAATTACACGGGTAGCCCACGTTTGATATCTTCAGTATAGTTTAAGTGTTAAACGAGCTGAGAAAACGCGTGCGCACTCTCCTTGAAAAAGATCGCCGGACGCGATCGAAACTTGAGTCGTCCGACTCAAGTTTCGATCGCTGTACTGACTGTTTCAAACGTGAATTACCCGTGTATTTATTTAAAATGTGTAATAACCACGTTAGTTTTCATACTAAAAAAGTTAATCCACTATCTTGTGATCTGTACGTAGGGTCAATATTCTATCGCAAACGACATTTTACTCCGGAAATGTTACTGCCACCGTTTACAAGAACCACTAGTATTATCAGCTCGACGTTTATCATTTCGAGAAACAGCGGTTCCCTTGTGTGACGTTAACTAGTATTCTTCACTTCCTTCCTTCTACAGAAAAGGAAATGAATGTCAACCTTCGTTTTCTACCTTCCACGCGTAGGCCTATCTACTTTCTAACGAATAAATCTCAAAGGACCCCAAGACTTTCAATCTTTTCTATTCATGACAATCCATAATTCACAGTCACAATACTGAGGTAACTCTCACTTTCATCGATCACTCGTCTATAAACTTGACAATAAGTCACGTTGACCAAAATGCACCGTGAAGCCACAAATTGTGAGACGGCCAGGAATCTCGCGCTCCATCTATCTGGAACTTTCAATCATCAACTCCGATTTCATGTCATTCCATATCCAAACAGTTCTAATAAATACGACTTTCGATACTTTCTCCGAACCCATATAGGGGCCCGAGAGACCCCAGGGCCCTTGTACAGTGACCGAGTGAACTGTAGAGAGCGAAGGGTTATCTCGGGTGGTCATCATTGTAATACAAGAACTGGGTTCCGATTGGAATAGTACAAATGGAACACGTGTTCTGTCTGTTCTAGGTAGAGGCATATTTACTCAAGTTAACGTGTTACTAACAAATCTATTGAAAGACGAAGGAAATTCCATTTCACCCAGTTATGGCTGAACGAAATCTTACAGCTAGTTATTTATATTGTATTAATTACTAGCTAGGATATTTGAATAACCCATTAATAAATAAATGGTATTTATGTAGGTAATTATAATAGTCATTTGCTAACGGTTTGCTAGATGCTCGTATTAAAATATGAAGTGATTAAAAACGATACATGTTTTAAAAAGTATTAGTGTTTGTGGTTTATTT